>JAJOOS010033336.1:0-25566 GCA_029582725.1 Solanum chiquidenum | reverse complement strand
TTTTAAAAATATATTATGCTTATTTGGTAAGAAGTTGACACATTGTATTATAACTGTATTAAAATGTGTGATAAATGTATTATCCATCAATAAAACTTATATTATATGTGAATAATAAATTGTTCTTTGTAATATGAATTAAAAGTGTATTATACATGTATTAAAAGTGATCAAGTGAAAAAAAAATATTATTGCTATAAATGGTAAATATTTTTTATTTATAGTATATTTATGTAAGTTTCCCTTCCTTTTTTTCATAATAAAAGGCTTAATGCCTGACTTTTAATTATTTTTTTTTAAAATGAAAATATTGACATTTTTAATAAATATTAAAAATGTGGCTAAGGACTCCAATTAAATGCTAAAATATTGACATTTAAAAAAATTCCCAATTTATATATCTAATTTATCGGTTCAGTTTGATTATTTTTGCAATTGTTCTGTAGTAAAACCAAAATCAAACCAAATAGTATCAGTTTTCAAAATTTAAAACTAAACCTAATCAAATCAAACCAAATATCAATTTTTTAATCGATTTGATTCAGATTGCAATTCGATTTGCTTTTTTAACCATAACCATGAACGAACCCTAATTGTTGTCTTGTTGATTGACTTTGATGAGATTAATTATGGCATGAAAACAATAATTGTAAATATTGGCCAAGTAGCATGTTTACCTAGGAAACTCACGACCTTGATTCTGATACCATCATGTCAAAAATTATATATTTAACTAATAGCAGCGATACAATTTTATTTCATAACAAAACATATCAAACAAGCGACAATTTCAATCATGATTTTGGCATGTGCCAACCTCGGCTCATTACACAAATTTTGCTATAGGCAGGATATTAGTGTTACCCAATACTGAAATCGAGCTTCAAACTCCCTCACTAGTTCATCCACTTGTATAGATATTTAATAACATACATATACTCATATCTTCCTATGTCCAAAATAACCACAATTACAACAACAAAAAATCAGTGGCAAGTTTCAGTTTAAATGGGTGGGAAATATTTTTTAAATATTTTTTGGACCTTGACTACAATTTCTATATCAACTTCATTATTAATCTTGATTCTTGATCATCTTCATTCAAAAATAGGTATTATTACTGCATTATTAGCTTTGTGGAAACCCCATATGTTAGAGAGAACATGGGAAAATCCCTTAGCATGAACCTCCTTTTTGTCCATCCAAAATTCATCTATTCCTCTAGAATTGATTCTTTCTTGTCATCCCACGTTTTCAACCTACTCTGAGCTGATTCCACCTGCAATCGACGAATGTAGAATTTATAATCAATAGACTCAGAATGAGTGTAATCTACACACACAAACACAAGGTTTTTGGTTTTTTTGGCACGACTTCCCTTATGGATTAAGCAGAAAACAACGAGTTTAGTTGAACTATTGAACCTGCTCTAGATCCGCCTCAATTCATGTTTAGTTCAAGGAAAGGATGCTCGTGCCATATTTTTGTATTCTAAGAGCCAGTTCGTCTGGATGCGTTGTCTTATATTGATAATATAACTAGTAAAAAGCATAGATCCTTTTCAAGATTGTTCTGGCATATTAAGGATATCCTCCCTATGACTAACTTACATTTGAACTTCTGTATTTTTGTTTTTCAAACTACTACGATATGCATTAATTGAGTTGAGGGACTTTTGGAAACAGTCTCTCTACCACCATGAAGTAGGGGTCAGCGTACACTCTACCCTCCTTGGACTCAACCTATGAGAGTATACTGGGTATGTTGTTGTTGACTAACTTATATTTTCACTTGATTTCGTAGTTATGGCAACCTTTTCCAAGAAATGATCTTAAAGTAGATGGGTAACGAGATGACTTTATAATAAAACATAAGGAGTTTTGTAACCAAATAGCGTTTTGGAAAAATGTTGTCTACTTCTAACAGGATGATTACAAGCACTAGAAAAATTAAAGAGTTTTACCTCTTTATTCCAATCAGTTCGAGCGGTGATCCATATTAAAATTATTGTTTGCATCACTGTACCTCCCAGCATTCCTGACCATATTCCCTGTATGCACCAGAATAATGTTATCTTTTCTATAATGTTAAGACTGGGACTAGAAATTTGGTTGTGGAGAATGTTCACGGAGAATGGTTAAATTACCTTAGCACCAAGTTTGAAGTAAAAGCCGAGAAGAATACCCAATGGAACTCCGACAATGTAATAGCAGCCTATATTGACATAGGCCACGAAGGTTTGCCATCCACAGCCAACTGCCACACCTTTTAAGATTTAAGTAGATGAATTTTGTCAGATATGTTAACAAAGCAAGGAGTTGATTTCTCAACTCAAGTAATAGTGACTTTCTAAGATAATAATTATTAGTTGAGTGACTATCCGAGTGTGTTGTTCATATTCAGACCTAAATACAGAGAAGCACTTAGATGGTTGAACTTGAGTAGTAGTACCACAATTGCCAATTTCATCAATTCCCTAATTAAAGATGTTCACTCTTTTTCTTTAACGAAATCTTTTTCCTCTGCTTGTGCTTGTGCTTCGTTTTTCATTTGCCTTCAATTTGTGTATTTTTGAAGGGTCATTCGTTATTTGATTTATTCAAAGAATGATCAGTTGACTGTGTGGCCTTTAGAGCATGGTCAGAAATCGTCCATTTGACAGTGTTCGACAATCGAGTAATACTATATTAGTATATGGACATATGTTGAGGAACTGGACGGCCAAATATCTAAATCTTGCACTGAAACCATAACTCTTCCAATTTCAGGTCACATTGATTCTGTTATGATATGTTCTACACTTATTCCACTACATGTGCAAGAAATTTATCACCAACAGTCCGGGTAACTATTTCATCTCTAGTTCTCTACTCAAAACTCGATATATATCGCTCCTAAATCTGATTCAAATTCAATATAGTACCTATGGTCTATAAGAAAAAATGATCTGTTCTTAGTGATCAAACTAGTTAGGAGATACAAAGAATTGTCCGTGGCAGAAGCAAATCATAAAGTGTATTGCCCACAGATTGTCCATATACTAATATAGTATTGAAAGAATTATCTATGGCAGAAGCAAATCTTTGTCCATTGATCAAACTAGCATATTTGAACCTCTTACCTGACAAGACAGGCTGAATTCCGTTGAGCATGAGAGAAAGCGCAAGCAATGGACAAAGATCCGAGACAGCTTTAGCCACGACTTCACCTTCAGTGAAGGCATAACTGATGAGATTACGCAATGCAAGAACAATGACTGCAGCAATCATTGAGAGAATGAAAGACCACGATGTAACCACGACAACAGAAAAAGCTGCGGATTTGGGATGCCTTGCTCCTAGTTCATTGCTCACTCTCACACTGTTCATCAGCATGTCACATTTAAGAAAGTCAGAAAAGGATATTCCCCATTTCAATCATAATTATCTTTATAAATACAATCTCAAGTTCAGCAATTTGCAAGACCATTTCCATATAAACTCAAATAATTTAGTTATTGCATATAAACTTGATGAAAGTAAATTTCCAACATGCGTAAAAAAGATTGGAAGATATCGAGAATAATTAATACACAAACTTGCGTCATTGCACTTCCATTGCATGGTACAAACAAAGTATCGCCAGAATTACCAATGAGCAGCAGTCAACATTAATGAGAAGGCATAATACATAGATAGACGCTTCATGGCCTCAACTGGAAACTAAACATTTCATCTTTGAGTATGCACATCTAGACACCTCAACTCGTCTTCATTGTGTCAATTGAACACTCCAACTTACAAAATGATCATCTAGACACATCAAGGTAGGGTTCCAACAAGACAGAGTGGAGACAAGCTGAGGTGTCTAGATGTGCATTCTCAAAGTTGGAGTGCTTAGTTTTCAGTTGAGACCAAGTTACGGTATCTATCTATGTATTCCGATTCATTTACAGATACAAAAAAATAGATTATCTGCCTCAAACGCCAATCTCAAAAAGAGTAACAAACAATGAGAAATTAAAACGAGAACTGACCTTGCTGCTGCATTGAATCCAACTGATATCATGAAGACCCAACCAGAAATTGACATGCTTGAGTTATTCACCACCAAACACAAGGAAAGGCAAAACGGTTAGCAATTGAAAATTTGTAACATAGCTTAGATTCTACAGTTAACAAATAATCAGACTTATATCTAAATAATGAAAGAACCATCCTTTAAGTAGTACTTTTGCTATACTTCACTGATATTCATAAGTAGGTTAACTTGACTTTTTGACTAAAAGAGAAGTTAACTTTGACTTTCGTAACGGTAAGGATGTATATGAACCACTTTTGTAACAAGGTATATATCAGGCCCTTTTCACTAATATGTACCAAAACTTTTTTGAATCATTTCTTCAAATCACACTAACCGCGTGATAACGTTATTACACTAAGTATATATAACTTAAATCCTTTTTCAAATATAAACAGTATTGCAATCAAATAAAATGATAAGTATTAGTAATACTCTAGTGGTACAAATTGAGTACACAAATCTAGATAAGTACTAAATAAGCTGCACGGTCAGACCTGAAATTAGGCCTTTTTTTAATATTGTATCTCTATTGCTATACCATTCTATTTCCAAAAGGATTAAATCATTAGAAAAATTCTGTCTTCACAGCACATGACAAGTTATACATGAAGCAGAAGTTGTTTTTCAAAAATTTAAGTGTTTTTTACTTTTTAATGACAAGATTATCTAAGTTAAATTCATATTTATCAAATAAATTTAATAGTAATTCTGGAAAATCTTAAAAGCATGACTCTAACTTTTGTGTGGGCTCAAACTCAAAGCAGTAGGTCTAAAGCTTTTTCTCCATGCAATCATTTGAAAAGTTTTCTCCACTATTGTTTGGTTAAAGAAAAAATGGATCTAAAAGTCTATTTTCACAATTTGCAATCAGACCAAACGTAGTTCAAATAGATATTTTACACTATTACTTAACACTATGACAAGTTACATAATCATTTGTTTTGGATTACCAAATTAAACAAGATTACATATAATTACTTTTCAAATGATTTAATTATGTAAATATTTTCTACGTCAAATAAAGAACCACGTTAAGAAGGAAGAGACGAAAAAGAGGATAAGTACAATCAAAAGGATACTTATCGTGAAACTTGATAAAAATAACATGTATTTTTAACTTGTGTTTAGACATGCGATATGAAGTCATCATCTCAAATCAGCCTTTGGATATGTGATTTCATATTACAATTTAGAATATCAATTTTTTTTAATGTAAAACTTGACTCATAAATTTATATTTCATAAAAAAAACTCATCATTTTAAATTTAATATAAAAAGACTCATGCTCAGCTCTACCCCATATGAAAAGATTCGACAACTAAATCTTTATAAGATTATATACATTTAAAAATTTGTAAATACGAAAATTTATTTATAAAAGGGACACTGAGATATGTTATTTATCAATGTAGCACCATAGAATATTTTGATATCTTGTTTATTAACTATGATTTACTCATTTGGTAAAATTGTATAAGAATTGGAGTAAAAGATTATGAACGTAAATATTCAAGAGTTTAAGTTTCTCCAATTGGATTGTATAAGAATTGGATTTTACAACCGTACTAAATATATATTTTAAAAAATACTTTTAAAAATAAACATAGGAAAAAATAGTAAAACAAGCAAATCTACTCAAATTTAATGGGAAGGGATACAATTTTAATGGGAATGGAATCTGAGAAAGAGACCATTAAATTTACTTGCTTTACCTTTTTTTTTTGATTAATTTATACTTTATATTAAAAGAATATTTTTACATATTTAGTAACTCTCGTGATTTATTTAAAATTATAAAACTCAGAAGATGTTTTGGTACAATTTCTCTCTCTCTTACAACTCTATTTCTTATCAACCTAATAGTTTGTTGGTCAAGCTTTTACAATAATTAAAGTGTTTATTTGTTTTTTCAAAAAATGCTTATTTTAAAAAAGTAAGGCATTTAGCCAAAATTTTGGAAGAAAATAAACGAATAGCAGAAGTTGTTAATTGACAAGCTAAAAAAGTTATTTTTTTGAAAAGCATGTAATACACTTAGAACACTTTTTAAAAATTCAATTAAACACTAATTGGCGCTCAAAAATGTTTTCTAAATATATTGATCAAACACAAACCGTTTCTCGCAAAAATAATTGGCATGAAGTTTTGTTCTTACCAAATAGAAAGAGCATCCAAAGCCACTTCAGGATTTTCAAGCAAGCCAGCAAGCAACACCACAATCTGAAAGTACCAAGTCTCCAAGCACAGCATCACTGCCGAGGCCGCCGATAGCTTGAAGAACTCCGGCAAGCCGGTAAACGCCATCCAACTGAATCCTTTCCATGTCTGTTTACACTTGTCACTCTTCACAATGTACACAAATTGGCCTATAACAATTATCCACCACGACAAACTCAACACTAATGACGCCCCAAGTAATCCGAGCCCGATCTTAAAAATCACCACCCAGCTCAACCCCAAATGCAACACTAATGTAGCAGCGGAGATGTATGCACTCGGGGCTACAATGCTCTGAGCTTGAAGGAATTTCTGAATCGGGAAATTAATGGCGTAGGCAAATATCTGTGGGATTAAACCGTACACAAATAACGCTGCTGCTGCTGCAATTCTCTCAGTTTGGCCTAGAAATATTAGAATCGGCTTGCAGAAAATGTACACTATGGTGAGTAAAATTCCTGTTAGAGTTAACAGAACTGTCGATCTTTGAAGATAAACTCCAAGCATATCGTATTTCTTTGCCCCAAATGCTTGACCACATAGTGTTTCCACTGCACTTCCCATGCCCAACTGCCATTTACAAACATACAAACATAAATTACGAGAAATCTTAGTAACTCAGTCAGATTGACTATATGAACTTTCACATAATTGATGAAAATTTGACTCCCCGCCTTACGAAAAATCTTACTAGCTCAGTTGATTGACTATCTAAACTTTAATATAATCTCTTCCACTTACCCCAATTTTCGGTAAAAAAACATAATTCACGAAATAGTACAATATCACCCAAAATTAGAATATAGCTCCGATTATTCCAAAATTTGTTCGAACTCAGTAACTTTTGCACATATGCTGTATTTTTATTAAGAAATTCATAAACTATATATAAATATGTGATTGTGAATCGAGTATACGAACTCATAAACTTCGAATAGTGAATCCGCCTATATTTCTTCCTATTTTCATCATTTTTTTCCAGAATAACTTCAATTTTCTCAGTCAGACAATATATCAAACTCGTTATCTGCATTAACGAAAAGCATACCATAAGACCATAAGCAAAAACTTGAATCCCAGTATTTCCAAGTGAAGCAGCAGCAAGCTCAAGATTACCCAAGTGACCGGAGAATATCTGAGTAGACAGAGACATGATGTAATTAATCATGTAAACCATAACCGCCGGAGCAGCAAGGAAGAAGAGGAGCTTCATTTCGATCCTTGTCGCTAATCGGAGTTTACTCCAGAGAGGTATTTCAGTGTCCAATAGCACAGTTTCGAGCTCGTTGCTTGATTCGAAATTGTGAGTTTCGGATAATTGTGGTGATAATGATGTTACATTGTTTTGTAGAAATGGCCGGTAAATGTCGTTTTCTGGCGTAGCCATGAATTCCGGTGACTGAGGAAAGACGCTAAAGTTGGAAAAAATACTTAGAATGTAGTAATATTAGTGAGTGTGTATGTATATATAGAAGGAAAAAATAAACAAACGTCAGCGCTTATGTGATTCACATTTTTGGAATATAAAAACAGCTTATTGTGGCGGAGACAGAATTTTCACGAACAAATTCAAAACATGAAAAAGTAGTATTCAATGGAAAAAATTCAATAAATTCAACATCTAATTTTTCGGTTTTTAATTAAATGTCGTCTTTACTAATAATAAATATTTTTTAATATTTTTTCTGTTCATATTTATATGTCGTATTTACTAGATGTTTCTTGATACTCTCTCCGTTCCTATTTATACGTCCTCCATACTAAATATAGATATTCCTTAATATTTGTCATTTCACAAAACTAATACATAAATAACATTATTCTTCTTATTTTATCCTTAAAAATTATTAGGCTTGAAAGTATTAATTTGATCTAACATAAGAAAAACAAAATGATTAATTCATGTTTATTGATCAATTTTATTAATTAAAATTAATTAATTTATATCGTATTTATTTATTAAAAACTTGATTTCAACATAATACTAAATAAGACTATATGATAAATCTATCTATTTTTTTATAGAACGTAAAATTTAAAATAATAATATATAAATAGAAACGGAAGTGTTGAATTTTGCCATTCCTATGTGGTCGGAGTTTCCAATTTGGATACATAAACCAAATTCAAACTTGGTGTCCTTAATTAATTGGTCATTTTCTTTATAATTATCGATAGAATTTTTTGGATTTTATAAATTAAAATAGTCTAAGTCAGTATCTTAATGATTAGTTGTCACAACTTTATTATATGATAGTGAAGATGTCACATCAGCAGACAGCAGTCTTTATCTACCTACTATGCAGTTTAAGTCAATATTTTATTGATTACGTTGTCACAAATTTATATGATATAGTTTTAAATTTTGAGTTATATGATATAGTTTTAAATTTTGAGGAATTAAATAATAAATAAATTATTATTTATATGTTACTTAAATTGTTAATTTTTTATTTGTAGTATTTCTTTTATGTAATTTTCGAAATATAAATTATTTATGAAAAACGTTAAAGATTGTATTTATATATTATGATCAGAATTTTTAAAAAAAATATAAACTCTTGAAATATGAACTTTATTATATAAATTAAGACGAAAAAAATAATAAAATTAAAAAATTTGTTTAGGTGAAATGGATTTAACCCAAATTTAAAATTTTCTAAAATAAATTCAAATTTAATCAATCACAAAGTAAATGACAGATATTAAATAAAAAATCAAGAAAAAAAATGAGACAATGATAGGATCTTAAGGTTAATTTCATTGTTATCTCATATTAATTAAAAAGATGTCTTAATTTTGAATTTTTTTAAATTTTGATTGAGTTTGTTTCAATAATGATGATTGATGAATATTATTCTTATAGTTTAAATATTACAACACATGAATATATTCTATAGTCATTTTAAATAGTGGCGAAGGTAGAAGTTTTATAAAAAAAAAGAATCATCTACGTGTGTATTTTTAAAAAATTTAACCTTATATATATATTATAATTTTTTAGAGACCTTGTAATTTAGTTTGAGTTAATATAACGTACAGAAAAACAGGTCAATTAAATATTGCCTTGTTAAAAAATAGTAAAAATTTATGGCAGGCCTAGCATTAATGGTTGTTCCAAGGACAAAGTTATTAAAGTGTGTCTGTTTTTCTATTCTTCTTTTAACTACTCCAATCACAAATATATCTTCAAACTATCGTAAATGATATACAGATACTCTTCATCATATTTTGAGAACATTAATGTCCTTCTCGTTCAAAAACTAGAGCATATATGCCCTCCACTCTAACGGAAGACTAAATAGGGACACATGGCGCAATCTTATTCGTCGATCCGATATTTAATAAATATCGGGTGGGTGGATAAGATTATAACACGTGTATGTCTGTTAGTATAAATAGTATATATGCTTTAGTTTTTGGATGGCAAGGACACCAATTTCCCTAAAAGTATGACAGAGGGTATATGCATATCATTTACAATGATTTGGGGGTATATTTGTCATTTTTCCCTTTAATAAATATGTTACTCCCTCTGTCCAACAATAGTTGTTCACTATTGACTTGGCACACCCGTTAAGAAACTATAAATAAAAGGATAATTTTACTATACCACCCTTTGAATATAATAAATACAATGCCTTGAAAAATGTAATTGATAAATGACTATAATTAATGGTAAAGGTAAATTAGAAACTAAGTGTAAAATTATCCATGGATTTCATTTAGTGGACAACTATTGTTGGACATCTATTTTTAGTATAGTGGACAAGTATTGTGGACGGAGGGAGTATTATTGGAGAGTTCACGTGCATTAAGAAATCAAGCAAATTTACTACTCCCTCCATTCTTTTTTATATGTCACATTTTTAGATTGCACTTACATTAAGAAATTAAGTAACTTTACTCTTCTACCCTTATTTAATGTTTTCTTAAGTCAACTTTTCAATAGATGATGAATATGCTAAATTTCAAAAATTAAAATACATTTGGATGACTATTAAATTTTTTGAGTTTATTTTCAAAATCAGATTTTATAAAATAGTGAATGGAGAGATTAATTAATCAATGTATGAAGTATTTCAGTGAATATTAATTACTTATTAGTTTTTCTACGTTGGTCAAAGTATATATTTTCAAGACTAATTAACTACTCTATTAACGGTATAATAGGAAGAATGTGGCGATTTATGCATTGATTTTATGAAATGACAAATATTATGGTCCAATATTTTATAGAAAGGGATGACATATAAAAAGGAACGAAGGAAGTATTTCATCCTTATTTAATACTTCTCTTGTCTCTAATCACTAGTCCACTTTTAAATTGACACACCTATTAAGAGAACAATGATTGACATAGTCAGTTTATCATTTTACCCCTATTAATTATGAAGTGGATTGGTTAACAATTTACAATTTTCAAGAAGTTCTACATTTTTCAAAATTAATTAATTGAGGGTATAATATGTAAAAAAAATTGTCCTTTCTTGATTTGTCAAAATGGACAAGTAAAAAAGAAAAATTGGACAAGTAATTAGGGACAAATGGAGCATTTTTTTGAAGCTAAGTTTTCAATCAATAAACATGAATTAATTTGACTAATAGACATAAATTATTTACTTAGTTTTTCTATGTCATAGTCAAATGTATATTTTTAAGGCTAATAACTCACAAGAATAAAATAGAAAGAATAGTATCATTTATGCATTGATTTTGTGACAAATAAAAATGAATATCTATTTTTTTTTTAAAAAACAAATAAAAATGAACGAAAAATATATATTAGATACTATGGGTGAGTTTCAAAGTTTTGTTTTTAAAAAAAAAAAAACTAAAATCAGGCTAAGAGTTAACAAGCATGAAAAAAATGCAAATAAAAAAGAAAAAGTAAAAGAAAGGATTAAAATTGGAAGAGAAAAAGCAAGGAAATGAAATAGGTAAATTATGATCCCACAGTATACAAAAGGCAGCCATAGAGATCACAATATAATAAATTTTTTCAAGCATAAATGCAACCACATACTCCTTCCACTACCCACTAGTGGGTGATATTTTATCTAAAATTCAATATCCGTAGAAATTCAATTATTCTGAAATTTATATTGTATGTGTCTCATTCAGAGAAGACGCGTTTTATTAAGGACTTTTTCATACACAAATTTCAAAATTGAAAATTTTAATTAAAGAAAAAGAAATTTCATTTATTGCGCCGCAGGACACACCTTTGAAGGGTCGGAACGATATAGCTTTCAATACACTCCATACATTTCACACACTCAACTTGTGTTTAAATTAAGAAACCTCAAATGCCTATACTCATATGGAGAGGAGATGATGTATGTCAGCTTTATTCACACCTTTGTGGGGATAAAGAGGTGGTTTACGTTAAATCTTAGCCTCAAAAAATCATTTTTCAGAATGCTATAAGGAATAAAACAATACCAAATTAATATACTATTAAATGATTCAATAGACAAATCAAAAATTGAATAAAATAATATTTTTCAATTTATCCGACACTTTTCATTTTTCAAAAATCAAACAATTTAAATTTGACCAAAATTTGCGCATGAAATCTTCAAATATTTTGAAATAAAAATTAAATAAATCCAATAGGTAACCACACAAATTGAAACGAAGAGAGTAGTACCAAATTTTATATCACGACTATTTCACTACAAACAAGTCTAGCTCTTGTTTGAGGAAAACAAAAATGTGATTTGGAGAACACAACAACAGCATACCCACTGTGTACGAAAACCTTACCCCTTCCTACCTTAGGAGGTAGAGAGGTTGTCTCCGATAGACCCTCGAAAAAACACAATCAAAAAATGATGAAGAAGAAAAAGAAATCATGAAAAACAACCAAAATCTTCAATTGATATAAAGCAAGTTTTACAAATTTCCAGACTGACTTTATTCCCACAAGATGATATACTGCTACTCATCTCCAAAAGATTAGCTAGACAGTGCTTACTGACGTAACAAAATAACCTCGCCAACAATGGCGTTAAAAGATTTATGATCCTTTCTCCTCTTTCCACACCGAAACAGTTATCTGAGAAACGTAGCTAGTAGATAGACAATGCTGTGTTTCATTGCTGACTCAACTGTCGAATGACGTATGGAAGGATACCACCATGGTTGAAATAAGCCAACTCCACCTGTAGAAGGAAATCAAAGAGCCAATACAATGTTAAGAGACCTAATAGATGGCGAAAGGATATCTTAATGGGAGATCTCTACTGTAGAACATTTTACAATATCTTACATACTACAACTTCAACGCACTACGCACTACGCATGTGAAAGTAATATACCTCAGTGTCGAAGCGCACTATGCATGTGAAAGATTTTCCAGCGTCTGTTCGTACAGTAACATCTTGACCTGGGCGGATCTCGCTAATGTTGTCTGGGAGATCAATGGTATATTGCTCATGACCTGTCAATCCAAGTGAATCTGCATCCTCACCAGCCTTGAAACATAGAGGCACAATTCCCATTCCTACCAAGTTGCTACGGTGAATCCTCTCGAAGCTTTTAGCAATTACAGCTTTAACTCCCTATCAAACAGTTCTCTTGATTAGAAAATCCTATAGGACAGAAACAGGAAGAAATCAACACAAATTCAAACAGAAGTGGTGAAAAAACCCACCAACAACATGGGACCCTTAGCAGCCCAATCTCGGGAGCTTCCACTTCCGTATTCAGCTCCAGCCAAGATTATTGTGTCTTGCCCAGCAGACTTGTATTTCTAAAGTATCATGCATTAAGAAATGTTAACATATCACAGAAAATCTCTGAAGTATCAACTACTCTGTTACAAATTTTGAAATGCATTATGGGGACTATCTCAATGTCAACAGAATATGGAATGGAATGGCACAATAGAGATGTAAGCAAATGGAAAGAGTAAAGTACCATTGCAGCATCAAACACGGAGAGCTTCTCTCCAGAGGGAATGTGAATTGTCTTTGGGCCAACTTCACCATTTAACAGCTTATTAACAATTCGGATGTTGGCAAAAGTACCCCTAGCCATAATTTCATCATTACCACGACGACTACCATATGAGTTGAAGTCCCTGCGATCAACCCCACGCTCATTAAGGTACTTAGCAGCAGGGCTATCTTTGTGGATGCTTCCAGCTGGTGAAATGTGATCTGTGGTAATACTATCACCAAAGTTCAGCAAGCAGTAGGCATCCTTCACTCCATGGGGCCCTGGGGGATCCATGGTCATATCCTTGAAATATGGTGGCTCATGAATGTACGTAGAACTAGGTTCCCATGAGTAGAGTGAGGTAGCTGGTACTGACAATTGATTCCACATGTTATTCCCCTTTGTAATAGCTTCATATGTACTCTTGAACATGTCTGGCAATACACTTGATTGAACAACCTGAGGAAAGATCTCATTTTCAGTTTACTCTTTTCTTCATCAATTGTAGGTGCACAAAGATAACTAACTAGATACCTCGGCAATTTCTTCAGTCGATGGCCAAATATCCCTGAAGTAGACATTCTTACCATCCTTCCCCACTCCAATTGGTTCTTTCTCAAAGTCTATCTCAACCTGCAAATCATTTATAGTTTTCAGTCAGTGTCTCAGCAACATGAGCTGATGATTACATATAATATCCCCGTATGTTTTTCGTGATCTTCTCAGATCTACAATGAAATCACGTGTGCAAACAATCATTCTAGAATCTGGAGTCTACCTTTTGAATTCCTTTTTTTAACAGATTTGTGCTGAAACTCAGCAACTTGGGCCAAGCAGTGTCAGAATAAACTATCGATGGTCCAACTTATGAAAGATGCTCATGACAGGGACAGAACCAAGATCGATCAGTTAATACAACACGCCAAAAGAGGGTTCTAAAGAGTAAATACCAAAATTGTTCACCTTCAAGGCTTTCGCAATTCCCATTTGTACCAAACTGTTACTTAAGTAGTTGCACTTAACACGAGTTTCCAATGATACCTCAACTATTTTACATTTCCATCACTCTGCCAGCTTTTCTCAAACATGTTTAACTTTGCCTTTGAGCAGATTTAAAATTACTATAGACATCTAATTGTGAAAAATCGTTCCTGTATTTATGTTGCGAACTGGTTCGACCCGTTCAAAATAGGGGTGCGACATGTTATAATATGCTTCACGATGATATAAACTCCCATTTCAAACTCAGCATGTCTAATTTGACTCTTATTCTGATCCGACATTTCTGATTATCATAGATTTTCATCTTATTTGTTCATTAGAAGTATGTTTTTACTACCTTATTCCCGCTATAATGCATATAATATATAGCAGAAGCAATTCCCAGGACAAATAAAATATGACTTGGTTCATTTACTTACAGTGCCAGCAAGAGCATAGGCAACCACTAAAGGAGGTGAAGCAAGGTAGTTTGCTCTCGTCAAAGGATGAACACGCCCCTCAAAGTTTCGATTTCCAGAGAGTACGGCAGCAGCAACGATGTCTACACATACAAGAATAAGTCAAACAATCACTTAAAAACAGACTAGACAATGCTACTCCTAAATACAAACAATCATAAGGAGTTACCATTTTCTGATATAGCAGAAGAAACTGATTCATCCAAATCTCCAGAATTCCCAATACAAGTTGTGCAGCCATATCCAACAATATGAAAACCTTGCTCATTTAAATACTTCTGCAGCCCACTGTTTCACAACAAATACCACATTTCACTTAGTGTCAAGCACACACAAGGATGGGATGAGTAGAAACTCCCTCGAGAAACTACTAAGAATACCTCTGGAGCAAATATTTAGTAACTACACCGGAGCCAGGAGCAAGACTTGTTTTAACCCATGGTTTAACCTGGATATCAACAGGATGACATTAGAAAATAGGAAGAAATCATTGAAGAAAAACAACTATATATACCAGAACTGACATTTAGACCCAGGTCGCAAGCCTTTTTTGCAACAAGGGCTGCTCCTAGCATAACACTGGGATTTGATGTATTAGTGCAACTTGTGATAGCAGCAATAACAACACTTCCATGCTTGAGCTCTGCATCTTGTCCATGGAAAGAAAATTTTACCACTTTTTCCTGCGCATCTTTTGGCACAGCAAATCCCTACAGTGAATAGAGCCAATTCAAATTAGCATTTCCGGAACTCAAAGGTTGACCTCATATTAGTTTGAGTTGCATGTTCATATATCACGAAGAGATTCAATGGTATTAAGTAGAAAAGAGTACTTGCTCACCTTGAATCCAACCTTGTTATCAAGGCAAGAGTGCCAATCAGACTTCATTTCTTTCAAAGGCACACGGTCATGAGGTCTATCAGGGAAAGTAAAAATATATATTAGAAAGGTCTTACAATGTTTCTCACATTCAATAGATTGTTTAACAAAGACATGAAACATACCTTTTTGGCCCTGACACACAAGGCTCAACTTCAGCAAGGTCTAGGTACAAACAAGAAGTATACACTTTCTCATGTTGAGGCTGAAATCAGAATATGACAAGGTTTTTAGAATATTGTAAAGACAAAAAAAAGGACACAACCTTATAGATTGGTTCATTTTCTTTTTGACGGTGGGAAAAGAAGGATAATGATATCTAGCCAAAATCTTTCATTTCTCCCTTCGAGACATTCTCATACTTAAATAAGAGACACTCACAGCTGAGGGTAGCAAGGAAGACTAACCTCATTATAGTCGACAAACATATTATTTGCGCGCAGATATGCTTCGATCATTGACACCTAAAATTTTAGGAGTTAGAAAATACAAAAACAATGTACATCTTATCTTCATGTGTGATGCTTACACGTGTCTAAGTACTTACTGTTTCGTCACTTCTCCCTGTTAATTTCAGATACTGCAAAGTAACATGATCTACAGGGAAGAAACCCATTGTAGCACCATATTCAGGAGACATGTTGGCAATGGTGGCCCTGTCAGCCAATGATAGTTCACCCATTCCATCACCTAAATAAAGATAAACAAACAGTCAAGTTTTTCTCTGGTGAACCAATTTACCAATTTGAAATTATTATAGCAAGTAATTTGTCCAATTTCCCCATATTTACCATAGAACTCAACAAACTTTCCAACAACACCATGCTTCCTCAGCATCTGAGTGACTGTCAAGACCAAGTCAGTGGCAGTTACACCACTGCGCAATTTCCCAGATAATTTGAACCCAACAACTCCAGGTAACACCATGCTCATAGGCTGGAAGTATCCAGAAAGTAGCATTGGAAAGAAAGACATTGAAATTTCAGTATAAATTCAGATGTTTTAGTATAATTACTGTAAATTAGTTAGACACAACTGGACTTCCAGAATTGTATAACAAATTTAAAGAACTAAGCAATATTTTTTTTTATGACAAGGGAAACCCGCAGCCACTACCAATATGGTAGAGCCACAAGGAGTTTCTGTTCTCTAGAGTCAAGGGGAACACATTGCCGTAATTCAAAAGAAGTAAGCAAACACATGAATGCATCAGCCTCCATTGAAGCTTAATCAAAACTTTAGGAAGAGAGCTGAATACATCCATGTGAAAAAATGAGAATGTACATCCATGTAAAATTCCAAGTGCACTCACTTTCCACCTTTTTTCAAAGAGAGATGAAAATGTAGAATTATCATGTTGAGACGAATGGACCTCTATATAAATGGAGCTAACTATGTCCAATTACATGTAAAATTCTAAGTGAACTCACTTACCACTTTCACAAAGAAAGATGAACTGTCAAATTCCAGTTTTTGTGTGTGTATCATGAATGATAAATTTCAGATTAAGGAATGTAGAAATTTCAGCACAGACCAAAATAAAAGGAGTTAGATTTGGATCAAGGAGTACATTGAAAAAAACTTAATTGAAAGAAGTAATATGAAGTCTGTTGATAAGAGGCATAAAGGAAGCCTAACATCAAAATACATCACTAACTGAAGCACAGAACGAGAAAAGCACAGAAGACTATTCCAAGTTTCAGCATGATACAGAATCCCTTATGGCATTCATAGTTTCATACCTGACCAAGCATTGTAGCTTCTGCTTCAATACCTCCAACACCCCAGCCAGCAACTCCAAGCCCATCAATCATAGTGGTGTGTGAATCAGTTCCGACAACACTATCAGGATAGAGCAAACCTTCCCTATTAAAGACGACTCTTCCAAGGTATTCAAGATTCACCTAATAAAATTGTGGTGCCAAAAAGCTAATCAGTTCCAGAATATCATATCCTTTCTTTTTTTTCAGAGGGGTAAATAGGGATAGTAAATCCAGGAATATCAATGCATTGCCTCTACGGAAGAAAGATAATACAGTATAAAGAAAAGAAATTTGAAAAGAGCTACAGTCTAGCATATATTTTACATTCACTATGCACAGCAGTACAACTGGTCCCTTTCAATTTTCAGGTACAATACCTGATGCACAATACCAGAACCTGGTGGAACAACAAGCATGTTGTGGAAAGCATTAGAACCCCACTTAAGAAAGGCGAACCTCTCCTTGTTCCTTTGGAATTCAAGTTCCATATTAGCTTGGACTGCATTTTCTGACCTTGCCACATCGACCTGAACTGAATGGTCAATTACTAGATCTACTGGCACCTGAAAATACACCCAATCAAAAAAAATAAAAAAATACATTACTGTGAAGTCGAAGAATCTATTTGAAGACCTATAGAATAACTGATGATGAATCTTCACGATACAGAAAACCAATAGAATAACAGTAAAAATGACCTCAATTTTTTTTATATGTAGATACCATGATCTCAAACTTATAATAATTAGTGCTAACTGAGTCCTTGATACATAAGCATTACAAACAAAATAAGAAGGAAGCATTTCAATGATAATATATCCAAAATATAAAATCCATGGACTGCACTAATAAGGTGTCGTTGATTTAGAATATTGAACAACTTGTTTTGGAAAAGTTCCAACTTTTTTGCAGAAACTCTTTTCTAAACAAACACCAAGAAAACTAACTTCTCTTTCTTGGTGTTTGGTCGAAAAACAGTTCTTGGAAAATAAAATATTGTTTGAAAGTCCTCTTCAAAAATTTGAAAGAAACACCACCATAGTTGTTTCAGCATTTACCATTAAAGGGGACTAACTACACCGTTTAAGAAATTTTGCCAACATCAGCTGAACTTAAAAGAAATGAATACCAATGGATTAATCTTGTCAGCATTGCTGCCAAGCTTGTTCATGGCATCGCGCATGCAAGCAAGGTCCACAACAGCTGGTACACCAGTAAAATCCTGACAAAAACAGTAAAGATGAAAGCTGTTACATCTCGAATTGCATTGTTTTTCTTTTTAATTTGGAGACGTGACATACTTGCAGCAAAACTCGGGCTGGCTTAAACGGTATCTCCGCTAGCTTTGGAGAAGTATTTTCCCAGTCGATGATCTTCTCAACATCTTCCTTTTTTACTTGAAAGTTGTCACAATTACGGATTGCTGATTCAAGAAGAATTCTGATAGAATATGGCAGCTTGTCTGTTGCAATAATGAAATCAAGGAGAAGTCAAAAAATTGGAAATTAAAACTTACTAAGACGACAGAAAACTGTGATAAGCACTTCAACAATGCAAAATTCAAAAATTGTCAATTTCAACCTGAAAAGGAAAATAAGAGATGGGGAAAAAAGAGGACTTTGTTTAACTAAACATAGTGGTAGGGTGGAGGAGATTACAAAGTGGAAATAGAACCCTCACCAACAAGGTGAAAGTTTTGGTAGCAATCAACTGAACTACTAAGATTCCCCGGAAGAAAGAGGACTTTGGAAGGGGTCTAACACCAAGCCTAGACAACATGCAGAAGGACTTAACCATAATTCTCGAATAAGAAACATGATATTCTAAATGATAAGATACAGATCAACAAATTCAAGCAATGGAACATGTCATTTATTCACAACACAAATGAAAAGAGAGTAGTAGTATATATAACAAAATATCAAAGGTCTGATGAAATTACCAATTCGGGGATCATTCAGAGCAGGTAGGCTATAGTACTTCCCGAATTCACCACCTCCAGGCTTGGGAAGACTGGTGAGGATTCCCTTAAATGGGTTCTCTGAAGCTGAATCCATTAACAAACAGTATCAGATTCTTGATTTTCTTTTGGGATCAAGTGTCTAACAAGTCATTTGCTGGCAGCAGCTCTTGAAAGTTATCAGAACCAATACTAAACCATTTAAAGATATACCCGAACAAAAAATACAAATGTCTAAAGAATAAACATCTTGAGTCAACATCAACATCTATCATTCAATTTTCAACCTTCCTTAGTCTCATTGAAAATTATTTAAAATAAAAAAGAAATCATCTGGTCCACTTTTTATCTATTTTAATAAAAGCCAAAAAAGCTTAACCATTTCTAGCTTTTGGTGGATCCATGATTCCTTTCGACAAATCCTAGCATTTTACTCCACACTTTTCTATATCATTAACAACAATATTATCACAACCTAAGTTGCATGGACTGTTCACTTTCGATTCTACACCCGTGTCTAAAGTAATGTCTTTTACGGAGAATCTGACACACACCATTGACATTTTTAAAGAGTCCGAACAAAATAGATCACACCGATCCATTATATAAACCTTAACATCGAACGACTTCATATTCACAAATCACATCAATCCAATGAATTTTTTTCAATAAAACCTTCTCCCAACGCTTCATAAATCACAAACAACATTAATATAAATCTGAAAAAAATAAAAAATGTAACGTTTACAGCAAACCCAGAGAAAGTTTTTCTTTTTTTTGTTTTACAAATCCAATGAAAAACAGTGACAGTGAAGTGAAATGACGGAATTACCCATGGTAGTGAGTTTTCGATGGAAATTGTTGAGAACAGGGGTAACGGCGGCAGTTCTGATCTGAGCTGTAAGACTGATCGGAGATTTCCAATCAACACCGTAGCTCCACCGCGGCGATCGGAAAGTGGAAGAAAAACCCAAAGAAGAATACCCACTAGAGCAATAAGCACTAGAGGATTTAGAAAGAGTTTTAGATACCGAAAAAGAAGAGAAAAAATTTGGTTTGATGTGAACCGAAGAAGAAACGTACATTACTGCATAAAGCCTTTATATATAGTACAATAATAATTCGGTAGACGAAATAGGTAGGTGAGTGGGGCAAATGGGTATTTTGGTGGGGTGGGTGGGGCGTAGTATGGGGTAGGGCGTGTGGAGGCGGCTTAAGGGTCGTGTGCTGTATAATTATTGAAGAATAAAACAGAGGATTTTTGCTGTAACAAAAATGGAAGAGATGAAGATGAAGATGAAGATGATGACTGTGATTTTGAGGGAAAACAGAGTAAAGAACAGAATATCCTTTTAGAATTTTGATGCAAAAAATTATTGTGAAGAGGTGAATATACAAGATATGATATAAAGTATATGTATTTTACCAAGGATATTTATGTCCTTTTTCATTGTCTATCCATTGGGAAGTTTAGATAGTATTATGTAAGTAGTTTGATAAGGATAATTAAATTGACACGTCGGAATTGGCAGTTGGTATAATATATGGTACCTTATTGACTTGACATCACATGCATATGCATGATAATTTGTATTGTGTTTAAGATAAATATTGTTATTCTCATTTTTGAATGAGCTGGATTGCAAATTATTTTATCATTCAATTCTCTTGATTGGAGGATATGAAGATCGAAAATTAGAATAAAAGATTAGTAAATTTTAAATATGATACCTTATTGTATTCGACATCGCAGGTAAATAGATAATAATTTGTGTTGTGTCTACGATTAAAATGAGTTTATCAGTGGATATTATTGTTCTCATTCTTGAATGAACTGGATTGCAAATTATTTTATTATCAAATTCTCTTGATTAGAAGATATAAAGATTGAAAATTAGGACATATGATTAGTAAGTAATTGAGTGATATTTAGGACCTCTTTTGGCTGATTTTTGTTATTTTGGCTTTAAAATAAGTGTTTATAAGCATTTTTTAACTTTACTCAAACACTTCAAAACTGTTTAAAAACTATTTTGACGTAAAAACACCTAAAATAAGTCAATCCAAACGGGCAATTAGTTTTTCTTGTTAGTATTATTGTATTACTCACTTACTATCTATTACATGTTGTTTTCTTTACTTTTATTATCATACTAATTATTTCTTATTATTACTATACATTTTTTCATATTGTTGTTATATATGTTAGGAGATTTATCAAAAATAATATTTCTATCTTTACAAAATAAAAATAAAATTACATATATATTATCTTCTTCAAATCTTACCTATGAAATTACATTAACTATTTAATTATTAATATTATTGATAAAAGCTGACTTTAAAGAACCATGCACCATTTATATTTTATTTAAATATATTTGTCATTGAAATTATTTTCTACTTGGTATATAGATAAATATTTTTATGTACCTATTAATTGTAGATATAAATCGAAACAAAAATAGTAAAATGTATTTATATATGCCTTTAATGTAAATAATGATTTTAGAGGGATTATTGTCACGGATTTAGACTTTTATTAATGCTTCGTGTGATACTTGTCTAAGTAATGTGGGGGTCATATGACACTATGCTTCAAATCTTATCAAAGTTGTGACATATAAAAGTCTATAAAAGTCTTTTCATCTTATCTATCTTGGACTCATTATTTCAATATTTTTTTGAATTCATCATTCATGAATCATTTTTCGAAGAGAACACTTAATAGATAACACTTCTTACTATGTTTCATAAATGTTTCTACTATTTTCGTGAATTTTGGATATGTTTGAATTCAACCTCTTGTTAGGTCTTTACGGAAAACTTGTTCACTTTCTCAAACTTTTCTTATATCCTTATAATCTTTAAGAGTTGATATTATTAGTCGAGTTATATTTGTCAATTCTGTAAAGTGAAAATTTTATAAATGGCATATATAAGACTAATAATTTCAAGTTATGATTGTATAATAAAACTTTCAAATTGTAACAATAAAAAATTTCAGGTTATAACAATTTATTAAAAAAATAAATAATAAAAAATGATTTTTAAAAAATAATAAAAAGTAAAAAACAGAATTAGTTGTAGTAATTAAGTTGAACACATTAATGATAATTCATAATTGTCATAATTTAGGAGGTTCAAAACAAAATAGGAATATTTGTTTTTCCTTTTTTACTCTAATCAGTTAAAAGCATTTCAAAAATCAGATTTTCTTCTTTTGTTCAAATTTTTCTCTCTCCTCAATTTTTTTTTTGTATTTCAAAAATCAGATTTTTTTCTTTTGCTTTACATTGTCAGATTCGTTTCTTCGAATATTTATACAGGTTGGATATCAACTTCATACATTTTTTATTTTTTTAGTTTTTGTCTTAGATTATGAAGTAAAAAGAAAAACAATCATAAATGGATTGGATACCAATTTTATACAAATTGAATATCAATTTTATGACACTCTTATTTCATGTAATCTAAATTGTTGTTCATTTGGTTTCCAATTAATATTCAAAACTAAAACTATTTAATGTTGAACCCAGTTGGTATGCAATTTTTATATAACTGATATCCCGAAATTATAATAGACAATTTGTAATTCATATGTTAAGTTTAATAATGATATGAATTATTTGGTACTATGTTTATGAGGTTTTTTTCAAACTAAAGTCCAATAAAAATGTTGATATCCAAATTGTGTACTGTTAGTATCCAAACTTGAGAAAACAGTGCATATTATATATAGTTGAAAGAAAACAGTGAATATTATTTATCATCCAAAACTTAAAACAGTAGGAAAAATAAATCTATATCATCCAAAACTTAAAAAAACTTCTAATACTTAAGAGTATAAGCTCCAATCAACTATCTCAAATTAGATTTTTGTGGTCTTGGTGTAGAATAATTGCTGGTATCCGGAACATGTTCTTTTGCTATGCAGGGTCCACCAAATTTGCTAGCAACAGTTTCAGTTACTTCACTCTCACTAATCGCACAATCATCGTTCTTTATTTTTCCTTACTGGCATATGATTGTGGCGTACCTTTGACGATAATACTTTGCATCAATATCAATGGAACTCATATAAAAAAACTCAATTGCTAATGTATTCAGCAAATAAACAATGTGTACATACCATAATCACTGAAATAATTTTTATTTTATTTTAAAAGAAATAAAGTGAATTAATTTTTATGATGAAATCACTAAAAGATAGAAATACATACTTTGAACTCGACTCTTGTTGAGGCACATTTGTCAGATGCATGACTTTAAGTATTAAGACAGTTTCATACCAATATTATTCATGTTTCTTACCTCATTCATATACATTTATTAGTTAGATGACAAACTTCATACAAATATTAAAATAGTTTTATACCAATATTATTCCTGTTTCATACCACATTCATATACAAATATTAGAGATTTTGAATAATAACTTCCTTACTAAAAGGTGTATCAACTTCATACCAAAATCAAATCAGTTTCATACCAATGTTAAAACATACTGCATACCACATTCCTAAATAATATTAAGACATTTTTCATACCAATATTATTCATGTTTCATTCCACATTCTTAGACATAATGAGAGATTTTGAATAACAACTTTCCTGCTAAAAGTTATACCAAGTTCATATCAAAATTAAATAAGTTTCATACAAATGTTAAACACACTGCATACCACATTCATAAACCAATATTAAGTCAGATTCATACCAATCTTAAATATGCTTCATACCTTTTTTGATAAAAATAATAACCAAATTAATATCAATTACATGATAGTAACTATACATATGTATGCTTATGTCACAACAATTTCATGTCAAACATTAAAACAAAATTCATGCCACAAATAATATGCATAAATAAAATGTTTTAACAAAAATTCTACTAAATTTAATAATTAAAAAATAAATTAAATTAAGTATTTACCCTAACCACTATTTTGCCCTTTTTTGATATTGGAATTTTCGAAGTCTCCTTCATTGTTGCTCTTCTTTTGGAGGGTTTTGATGACTGACCCGTTTCTACATTTATTGATTTTTTTGATATTTTTCTTGCTTATAAAATCTGAGTCCGAATCAGAAGGGGGTTCCACCATTTTCCTCTTCCTCTTTTGTCCCTTCTGATTTGAAGGACTTTCAATTTTCTTTGCTTGAGTTTTCTTCTCCTTTTCTGTAATCTGCTTTTGCTTGAGTTTTCTTCTTCTTTCCTGTAATCTGCTTCTTATTTTGAGAAGTACCAACCTTTTTTGTCGAAGTTGCATTCTTGTTATGCGACGTTGTTTGAGTCAATATGTTAAACATCGGAGGCTCTATTCCAATCGTAGAACTCGCCGCTTCTACTAATTTGGGACTCTTTTTAGAAGTATGCTCTGATTTCTTCGACATGTTCTAACGAAAATCTTGAAAACTTGATTCTTAGTATTGTGAAATCGCCATTTCTTTTTTATTGTAGACTGAATATTTTCGGATTCAAGAGGTGATATTGAGATGTAGAAACGATTTGAATGGGATGATTGATGAGGTGAAAGAGGAATGGGTAATTGTTACAACGAATTTTTTTACTTTTTGAACTTGAACGTGGGGGTGGTGGGTTATTGACTAGAAGAGGGGTGGTGACATTAGGGGTGTGAATTTGATGTGTAAAAGTAAAAAAGGAACAAGAATCAAAGTAAATTTCCTATAAATGTGTAAGAGATAATTATGGTAGATTATATATTTATATCATTTAATAATAAATATAAAATCATAAAATACTATTTATTTAATAAAGTAAAAGTTTATTTAATTTTTAAATAAAATGTGATCTGTTATAACCCGTAATTAAACTGTTATAAAGCAAACATATTTTGAAAATAGCTTTAAAACTCATAATATTATCTCTTAAATATATATTGGAAAAACTACCTATATAGACATACTATACTATCATATATACATATTTTATCTCTACTTTAAAAATATTACATAGAGTACCACTTTTTAATAAATATACCATATATTTTAGAAAATTAAATCAGATACACAATTTCTTAAAAAATGATAGTAAATAATTATCTTAAAATTACATCTCCTTAATTAGTGGGACATTAATAATTCAAATTAATTTCATCTCTCTTCAATTCAGCCGCTTTCCTCTCCAATCCCAAAACATTTGTATCCTATTCATACTATCCCACCCTCACCCCTTCTTCCCCACTCCCACACGTATCCCTCATTACCCCTCCTTCCTTAGCAGTTCAATACACCTTTTGCATTGTTTGAGTTTG
>JAJOOS010033335.1:0-15637 GCA_029582725.1 Solanum chiquidenum | reverse complement strand
TGCATATAGGCTGCATGAGATTACGTTAAGCATGCTTTTAGCTTGGACAAGGTAGTTCCTCCCTGAACATGATAAATGTTGAAATTTCATGCATAATGGGTTGTTAGATGTAGTTCCTACTTCCTTGTGATGCATTGAGTATGTTTAGCTTGGAGATGAAGTTCCTCCTTGGTTTTGTCTATGTTGATGAGTTGCATATAGGCTGCATGAGATTACGTTAAGCATGCTTTTAGCTTGGACAAGGTAGTTCCTCCCTGAACATGATAAATGTTGAAATTTCATGCATAATGGGTTGTTAGATGTAGTTCCTACTTCCTTGTGATGCATTGAGTATGTTTAGCTTGGAGATGAAGTTCCTCCTTGGTTTTGTCTATGTTGATGAGTTGCATATAGGCTGCATGAGATTACGTTAAGCATGCTTTTAGCTTGGACAAGGTAGTTCCTCCCTGAACATGATAAATGTTGAAATTTCATGCATAATGGGTTGTTAGATGTAGTTCCTACTTCCTTGTGATGCATTGAGTATGTTTAGCTTGGAGATGAAGTTCCTCCTTGGTTTTGTCTATGTTGATGAGTTGCATATAGGCTGCATGAGATTACGTTAAGCATGCTTTTAGCTTGGACAAGGTAGTTCCTCCCTGAACATGATAAATGTTGAAATTTCATGCATAATGGGTTGTTAGATGTAGTTCCTACTTCCTTGTGATGCATTGAGTATGTTTAGCTTGGAGATGAAGTTCCTCCTTGCTTTTGTCTATGTTGATGAGTTGCATGCATGATGGGCTGCTAGTATTGAGTCTTTACGTCTGATAGGTGTCTAGAAGAGTCATTCGAGGATGAATGTTCCCAAGAGGGAGATAATGTAACACCTCAGAAATCTAGTAGACTAAACTAGGCCTAAGTGAGAGGGCTAGGGCCAAGGAAGAGGGAAAGAGCCAAGGAAGGAGGCTAGGGCAGCCCACTTTTCCATAGACACTGCCCTACCTTCCACGACCACCACCACGGCCAGTGGTGAGTACCTTGGCTCGTGGTAGGCTAGGCAGTAGCTACCCATGGGTGCCCAAAATAGCCTCCTCCACACGAGATCCTTGAGGGCTCATGAAGGCTCCCATTGGCCGTGGGAGTGCTCGTGGTCTTCACTTAGTTTTTAGGGGTTAAGAGGGGTGGCACCCTAGCTACTGGTCCAAAGAACACGGAGGGTACCACGGTTCGTGGTAGGGACCATGGCTCATGGGACCTCACGTGATCATTATGCAGACCACAGTAAGTTAGGGGTAATTGGGTCTTTTCTGGTTTTAATTAGATTAATACCATGTCGTTTTGACTAAGCCTAGGACCCCTATATAAGTCATTTTAACCCCAAAACTCACCCATTCAAGTCATTATTTCCAAAACCCAAAAGAAAATCAA
Source organism: Solanum chiquidenum (assembly GCA_029582725.1). Taxonomy (NCBI): domain Eukaryota; kingdom Viridiplantae; phylum Streptophyta; class Magnoliopsida; order Solanales; family Solanaceae; genus Solanum; species Solanum chiquidenum. The sequence continues at coordinate 14,227 of JAJOOS010033335.1, read as the reverse complement.
AGATCTTCCTCTCCAAATATATCTCTCTCTAGAAACTTGATGAAGAAGAGATGATTCAAGCTAGGATCAATGTCAAGCCTCAATTCCTCCATTGAATTTAAGTTTTGGGCTTTGAGGTATTATAGTTTTAATCCATAGATTCCTTTCATCTATGGAGTTCATAAATTCCTCAATTTTAAAGATTAGAATTCCCCAATTAAGTTAGGGCTTTCTTCAATTATCATGGGTTCACTAAATTGTTGATTTAAATGAGTGAATTATGATCTATTATGCATGAATTGGTGAATTAATGACTTATGATGATTTCCCCCATCAACCCATGTAATCCCCATGTTTTAAAGTTTGAATCATATGATGTGGGATTTTGATCTTCAAGGAAGAATTTTATGAAATTAGACATGTATTGCAAGTTTACATGTATTTACGATGAAATCCATATGTAACCCATATTTTCTAAGAGTTAATGATTGAAAGTGGGGTTTGACCTCAATAGGTAAATTATGGACTTATGCATCGATTTATGAAATCTATTCAAATATTTTAGGGGTGCTTTGAGAGTAAAGTACCAATGATAATGTTGTGTTGTGAAATGATATTCTCAATAAAACACATACTAGCATGACATGAAAGGTTTTCTCACATAAAAAGGATTCTTAGGTTGAAAGGCTTTCTCACCTAATTGAATCAAAGACAAGGAGCTATCTTAATGAAACTAGCTTGAATTGGTTGTCCAAGGCACCTTTTCATGAGTAATGAAGTTAAGTAAGAAATGACTATTCCATGGGAATTTATCCTTAGCACTAAGTGGATATTGAATATGAGATGGAAGCTCTCACGTAGTAGAGTTTGGGTTTTCGAAGTAATCTCATGAGATGGAATCCCTCACGTAGTAGAGTCTGGGTTTCTAGTAGTAATCTCCTTATCCCATAACTATGTGCCCCCATAGGATGATTATTTAAAGAGACATTAGCTAGTGGATCCAATTAAGCTAAAAGTTGAGGTTCTACCTTCGGCAAGTAGAACAACCCTTTTTGGTGTGAGAGACACTAGAGGATCATGTTATAGCTCACAAGGACTCATGTCGGTTAAGGCTAACTCCCCACAAGTAAGAATGAACTAAGGTTACTTCAAGAAGTATCGTATATGAGTTCAAAGGTTTTAAAAAAGAAGTTAGCTTGCATTAACAATGATTTATGACTGATGTTTTACAACTCTTTCATATGATGTTTAACTTGGTCAATTACATGTCATGAAATGAAATGTCCCTTTTAGCATGCTTTTAAATGTTTTATGCATGGCTATCATACTTGATACATTGTTTTGTACTAACGCATACTCTTGCCTTCATTTTCCCAAATATAGGGTCTGATATTCAGGATGCTCAGTTTTGTGGCTAGTAGGTGATTTGATTGATTTCCTAGCTTTGGTGATTCCTCATGCTTGGAGGACGGAGTTTTATTTTTTTAGTTTCTTTCATTTATTTATCTTTTGGACATGATGTATGGTCTAGGCCCAATTTTATTCAACTGTATTAGATGGCTATAATGAGACAAGTGTGTTAGACTTCCTCTTGGGTTTTATAAAATGTTTTCGACTTGGACTATTTTTACTCTTATAGTTCTATATCATATGTTTTGAGGACTAAGTGGCTTGTATGGAGTCCTTCGGGGTTCTATATGCCATGTTACATCTAGGGGTACCCCTGGGTCGTGACAAGGACGAATGACCTTCCATGGAAGCATAGTTTAGGATGGTACCCCTGCGTGGGACTGATTATTTGTATTCCTTTTCCCTATTATGTATCCCCATTCACTTTATTCATAAATTTTGTATAAATTTGGGTTTTGGGGCAATGGAATGTTTCAAATGATGTTATACATCCCTTAAATCGTTAGGCCTACCCTTGGCACAAAAGGATCACATATTTGTTTAGAACCCGCGATAACTGTCTATGTGTTATAACTGCTTATGTGAATATGTTGGTTTATTTGAAGATGTGCTAGCGTAATCTTTGGGAAATTTTCTAGAACCACCAAAGCACAAATATCAAGTCACTATCAAAAGTACGTTCAAACACACCTTGAGTCTTCAGTTTCCCAAAAAATCCGTGTTTACTTTCAAATTCTAAATATTACTCTCTCATCTCCGAAAAAGATTGATTTTTAATATCAAATCAAATAGAGATTCAAGCTAGTCGAACTACGTAGCACTTGAATTCTCTTCTATGAGATACATAGATAACCTTTCAAGGCTTGGTCTTTTTTTTTGAGAAATTCTATCTTTTTCAACTTTTGCAAGGAGACTAGAGTTTCATACAAATTGAAATCAAAACTATGACGATGAAAGATACAAGATGACCTTGACATAACGCAAGTCAACCTTTCTGTCACTAATCCCAAAAACTAATAGACAAATTCCTATATATTTAGTCATTTTTCTATATCCCTGGGCTAGTTTAACTTCAAGTGAAGTGATTCCTTTGTGTTTGCGGTCATGTGTGTGATATTTTGTATTATTTATCATCTACACAAACTAACACATTTGTCTTTGGAGTTATTTTTCTTTGTCATGTAATCAAATATGGTTTATGTTGAGAAAATGCTGAACATCCATATTTCACGATGTCTAAACATCTCAAAGATTCTTTCTCTGACCAAAGTTTGTCAAAAGGAAAAGAAAAAGTGGTTGAACATAATGGAAACATTGATTCAATTGAAATTACAGTGAATGACCCTATCATTGTTGAACATAATAAGTTGATTGCACAATTATTACAACAAATTGGTGAAATGAGGGCTGAAATGGATAAGACCCGTGATTTGACATATCTGACAATCATTGCCAACACTCCCACTCCAAACAATGAAAGGCCACCACTCCATTTTCCTACTTCAAATCCTACATCCGAACATCTTACAACCAATTCATCCACCGCTACAATTCCAAAACCTCCCATCATCGACTTAACCACTCTTAAACCACATCATGCTAGCTCCTCACTCCAAAAGTTACCTACCCTTAAAACGCCCAATACCAACAGTCTCTAGAATTTTCCTCCCATCTATCAAATCCCTACTCAAATTGTTCAAAACTTACCTACCACTCAACCCATACCTTTAAAAACTGAATTTTATATTCCAATATCACCAGAATTGTACCCTTTCTTGGCTACACATTTTGAACTCAATCATTATGAGAAGAATAAGAATGAGTGGAAGGTCATAGAAGTAGCGACTAAGCAAAGCATCAAAGAGGAAGTTATGAATGGAATGAAGGAATTCAATACACCCTAGATATTGTGGAGTTAAATTATGAATATTTGTGCATTCATCTACATTTGGACCTTCTGGAAGGTTTTAAAATACCAGAATTTGAATTTTATAGTAGAATTGAAAATCCTTTTGCTCATTTGTGGGCTTATTGTGACCAATTTGTAGGAATTGAAAAAGAAGAGGCTTTATTAATGTGGCTCTTTAGTTGAAGTTTGAAATGAGAAGCTTTTGTATGGTTTATTTCTTAAGAAATGAAACAATGGAAAAGTCAAAACGCCTTGGCTAAATAATTCATTGAAAAGTTAGGTTACAATGTAGAATTCATTCCTGATCGATACTCTTTTGAGAGAATCAAATAGAAGTTTTGTGAAAGCTATCGAGAATACGCTTACCGTTGGAGAAAAGAGGCTACAAGGGTTAGGCCTCCCATGATCGACCGAGATTATTAAAGTCTTCGTGTGCATTCAAGAGCCCGAGTACTATAATAGGATGTTGCTCATTTTAGGCTCAAAGTTCACTGACATAGTCAAAATTGGTGAATCTATTAAAGTTGGTCTCAAGATCGGAAAAATCATCCAAAAGACTGCCCAAGCTGAATCCTCAAGGTAATTGAAAAGGAAAAGGGAAGATTTTTCCTCTATCTCATTTGAATATAGAAAAAAATCAAAGAGACATGCCGGTCTCAATGTTCGAAAGACCTTACCATAAAAAAACCTACCCCTTAGCTCCACAAAATTCTTACCCCATCTCTTATGTCCAACCAAATTACCAAGCTCCACCACCAAGTTATCCAAATGTCCAATAAAATTACCAAGATCCATTTCCAAATTACCCAAATGTTCAATGAATTTACCAAGTCTCTTTGTCAAATGACTAAAATGCCCCTATTATCTATCAAATTCTACAATACCCAAATTTCCAAACACCTGCACCTACTCGCCAAAATTCTCTACTTTATCATCAAGTACCTGCACCTCTGTGAAATAATTACAATCTTCCTCGTCCAAACCATGAGAAGAAACCTTCTCGAATCTTTTACTCCATAGGTTGCAAGTCGAACTCAGCTTTTTGAGAGATTAAAAGAAGTTGGTCTGATACAATCAATTGATCCAAAAACTGTCAATCTCAATTCCAAACATTACAGGTTCAATCATCGTTGTGCTTACCATTCAGGAGGTGTTGGATATACAACTGAGAATTGCATCAATTTGAAGCATAAAATTCAGGACTTCATTGATCAAAGAATTGTCACTCTTCAAACTGTCACTTTCAATGCCAATAGTAATTCAGTGTCGAATCGTGGAGATTTTACCATTAACATGATCGAGGTCATTGGTGTGTAAATAAAGTTGTTATCCAAACCAACCTTGATAACCTTGAGAAAGTTGTACCTTCACTATGCATAATTGATAAATCCAAATTTGTGGTCATGGTAGCACATCAAGCTTTTGTTTTAGTGCTAAGAGAGTGTCAGAACAAGGAGGGGATTAATCGTGTTCCACCAAAGCCTTTTCCTCATTTGTGCCAATCTTTTTTCGTAGAGGAATATGCCAATGATGATGGTCTTGGAAAAGGAATTGGGGATCTTTTTGAAGAAGGTGATGTTGTGCTTAAAGAGATGATCAATACACCAAGCATACGAGACGTCGAGCCAATGAAGCAAGTGCTTAATTGGACATCCACTCCGATCTTGATTCTTCCCTCATATTGATAGACAAAGATAAATTTTATGCCATTTCTAAAATTGGTGATAGTCCGAAGGATGCTCGGAACCCACCTTTTATGTCTTTTTATCTAATTATATTTTAATTTCCCTCGTAATATTTTGAAAAAAGTAAAATTGCCCATGGTCATTGCCAAGTTCGTATATCCTTATTTTCAATGAAAGCCACTTGTATTGCAAAAAAATTATTCCACTTGCGTTAATTCTGCTATCTAACAGTCCATGTTTCAGTAAAAATAATTTTATATCTGTCAACATGATGTCATGTCACAAGCTGAATGAACAAATGAGGTAGATGACGATGTGTTGTAAAAGTATGATGAGGAGATCATGATATTTGACTACATTGTTAGAGAATTGAAACAGTTCGAGAACCAGGATAAGTCAAATCTGGATAGGACAAAAACTGTGAATCTAGATATGGATAAATGTGTCAAACAAGCACAAATCAACGTCATTCTGACGGAAGCTCAGAAAAGTGAACTCATCAGTTTGCTTAGACAATATATTTGTTTGATGACATGTGGTGATTGAGCATAGATGTTTACCTTGCAAGTTGCCAATCGACTCAGATGCTATCAAGAGTTATTATGTTTGAAGAATCAAAGTTTCTTTTTTCTCTTTTCTTTGTAATCACATCATTTTCTTGTATTCACATTATTTGTTTGTAATCATCTTATGTTTTACAGTCAAAAAATTATCTCTTGTAAGGAACTACGTCTTACCTTAATTAACAAGAGCGAGATACGTAGGCGGCTTGTATCGGTCTCAATCACTCCTTTATCCATTTTCAATATTCCCCTATGTACTTAAACTACGTTCGACCTGAATTCTCCACTTTAAGATACGTAGACGGCCTGTGTCGGCCTCAGATTTTTTTCTAATAAATTTTTTCTATTTATGTTTAATCTTTGAGAGGGGAACTATGTTTGACCTGATTCCTACATCAACGGGATACGCAGGCGCCACATCGGTTCGATTATAACTCTCGTAAGATTTCTATTTTCCATTACAACAGAAACTGGGACAGAATTTTTGAGTGGGACTCAAAAATTCTCAAGAAGAGGATCTCTCCAACAAGTCAAGACTTAAGATACATTGTAAGTTGCAAGTGGGATAGTATTTTTGAGAGGGTCTAAAAAATTCTATAAGTCATATATTAACAGTTCAAGATACTCCAAGACAGACAAAAAAAATTTAGGATGGCCTCAAAAATTTCTTTAAGCATCACTAGAAGTTTGTAGTTAATTTTGAATATTTCGAGCATGATTAGAAGTTTAAAGCTAACTTCAAATGATCTCGTGCATCGTTAAAGTTCATAATCAACTTCAACAATCTCCGACACCGTTCGATTTCAGAGCCAACTGCAAAACTTCCCAATTATAATAACTTTTGAGAGCACCATGTCATATATTTCTCAAACTTTAAGGATCTTTTGAATTCTCCAGAACAAGCTATCAAACACGTCAAAAGTTTTGAAGCAAGGACGTTCACTTAAGTGATGCATAACATGACATTTGACAGTGACCGTTCCCAAATTGATTCTCGAAAAAAAAAATCCTTAAATATTTTTTCATATGTCAAATATTTTGTATAATTTCATCTTATGTCTATCGAGAAGCAAGAGATTAGAATGATCAACTGAAGATAGCTAGACAAGGAGCAAACGATCGAAGAAGTCAACACATATCAGTTTGTTTTAAAAACTAATATTTTATCTATGGATTCTGGTTTATAAGATTGCCTGAAGATCATCATATTCCTCCATTCAACAAATATGGAGAATTCAGAAGGACAAAGAGCTCCCAAAAATTGACAATCTTTTTTGTAGGTACAAAAAAGTTGTTGAAGTTATTTAGAAGAAAAAGTAGTTCAGAATACGAGCAACAACACCTCGTTCAAATCTCTGATAAAGCATGAGTCGCAATGAACAAAAAATGTTTAAAATAGGAACAAGTGAAAGTGTTACCCTCAACATGTACAAGCATCTACAATGACATCAAATTACATATTTCAACATCAAAAATGTTTGAACAATATTCACAAATCCCGTATATATCAGACGCGGTAATGTAAACCACCCAGAGGATATACTCTTTACCACCCAGAGGGACATTTCTATAGTATTATCAAATGAGAAAATACCACCACCTAGAGGGACATCATCATTATCACGTAGATAGTCATCTATATTATATTATTAGAGGTGATAATATCATTTCCAGGACTGTCATTACATATTCAAACAGCCGAGAAGGCCATCATATATGCAAATGCCAAACGAACCATTGCATCTTCAAATGCCAAGAGAGCCATAAAATATTCAAACTCCCGGGAGAGCAATCCTATATGCAAATGCCAAAAGTGCCATTAAATCTTAAAAATTTCAAGAGGGCCATTACATATTCAAACCGCTAGGAGGGCCATCATATATAAGATGCCAAGAGGGCCATTACATATTCAAATCGCTAGGATGGGCATCATGTATTCAAAATGCCAAAAGGGCCATAACGTATTCTAACCGTCAGAAGGGCCATCATATATGCAGATGCCAAAAGGTCCATTGCATCTTCAAATTCCAAGAGGGACTTTACATATTTAAACCGCCGGGAGGGCCATCATGTATTCAAAATGCCAAGAGGGACATTGTATATTCAAATTCCAACAGTGCCATTACATATTCAAACCATCGAGAGGACCATTACATCTTTAAAATGACAAGAGGGCCATTGCATATTCAAACCACTAAGAGGGCCATCCGTATTATCTTATCAGAGGTGATAATATCATTGTTGAAAGGGTCATTCATATCATCCTACCAATAGATCAACATCATCTTACCGACGGATCTTCATCATCATCATCCTACCAATAGATCATCAGCATTATCCTACCAATAGATCAACATCATTCTACCAATGGATTCTCATCATTTTCATCATTATCCTACCAATGGATTATCATCATCCTACCAATGGATCAAAATCATCATACCGACCGATCTTCATCATTTTTATCCTACCAATGGATCAACATCTACTAATGGATCAACATCAACATTATTCTACCAATGGATCATTGTCAATCATCATTCTATAAATGGAGCATCAACAATGGATTACATTATCAAAAAGTCATCACCATATCGCATCATATCAGTTAATCATCTACTATGTCAAAACCGACGGAGGCAAACGTCAGAACATTTAAAGAAAATAACATGTGTCGACTATGGTAGAATATTTCACTTCTCAATTTAAATTACAACTTCTACTAATAAGTCTATTTTAGTCTTTGTCGATAGCATTCAAGAGGATGAATTCTCAAACAAAATCATTGGTGCGGACGACATCAAAAAGGATGCAGCACAACGTGAAACTTTATCTTAGCAACGAACTGAGACATAGTCTGAAGAGAAGTATCAAACTCTTAGGACACGAGCTGAGGAGCGACTTTCGCCAAAATCAAACCACACACCTATTAGAAGACATCTGGGTAGTTCTTTGGATTTATCGGTTTCAGTTTCACATCCGGAAGACTTAGACTCTCATCGGAGGCAACTTTCCAATCTGAGTGACAATGCACCAAGAGCTTTGAAAATTATGTCCGTGTAAGTTCTTAATTATGGATGTGAAGTGCACAACATTCATAATCTAAGTGACAATGCACCAAGAGCTGTAATCCAATATTCTCTCCTAAATCTTATTCTCGAGCATTCTGGTTCCTTCATAATTCGATATTACGATAGCTTTTGAACTCTTTCAAAATCAAGCGTTAAATCAAGAATATCGAACCACAAGTGGCCTGAATTATTATATAGCCTGAGATAGGTAGGAAACCCATATTCTAGGTTTGGTCATAATTCGTAAAGTCCGTACCAAAATCCTTTTCCTAAAGGATGAAGATGTGCCCGATCAAAATTAGATTTGTCAATTTCATTTGCCTCGAATATCTTTCATCAATCCAAGTCAAACGAGGGACAGTTGTTGACACCCAATTTTGGACCTCCACATTATAGATTAATCATCGAGCTACTTCAATTTTAAACGATTTAAAATAATTAGTTTTATAAATTTTAAAAAAAAACAATTTGCAAGTTATTTTTAAATAGTTTTATCATTGATTAAATTTTTTAAATAATATGTATGTTTTTATATAATAATTATAATTAATTTTATGGATATTAAAAAATTTATATAAAAAAAGATTTTATTTTTAGTTAAATATTTTATGAAATTAGTTAAGTTTTGTCATGACCCAGGGGTACCTCCTAGATGTAACATGGCGTATAGAACCCCGAAGGACTCCATACAAGACACTTAGTCCTCCTAACATAAGAAATAGAACAATATGAGTAAAATAGTCCAAGTCCAAAACATTTTATAAAACGAATAGCGTAAGTCTAAACCCTTGTCTCATCATAGCCATCTAATACAATATAATGAAATTGGGTCTAGCCCATACATCATGTCCAAAAGAGAAATACATGAAAGAAACCTAAAACAATAAAACTCAGTCCTCGAAGCATGAGAACTCACCAAAGCTCGAGAATCAATCAAATCACCAACTAGCCACGAAACTGAGCACCTTGAATATCGGACCTTACATTTGGGAAAAATGTATGAAAAAGTATGCATTAGTACAAAACAACGTACCAAGTATAACAGACATGCATAAAACATTTAAAAATATGCCAAAAGGGACATTTCATTACACGACATGCAATTGACCAAGCTAAACATCATATTAAAGAGTTATAAAACGTAACTCATAAATTATGGTCAATACAAGCTAAATTCTTCTTTAAAAGCTTTGAACTCATATTTGATACTTCTTGAAGTAACCTTAGTTCATTATTACATGTGGGGAAATTATCCTTAACCGACATGAGACCATGTGAGCTATAACATGGAATCCAGTGTCTACCCCACACTGAAAGGAGGTGTCCTACTTGCCGAAGGTCGAACCATGAACTTCTAGCTTAAATGGATCCACTAGCTAATCAACCTATGGGGGAACATAGTTATGGGATAAGGAGATTGCTGCTAGAAACCCGGCCTCTACTACGGGGAGCTTTTATCTCATGATATTACTTTTGAAAACTCGACCTCTACTATGGTAGAGCTTCCATGTCGCTATAAATATAACCTCGGTGCTAAGTATAAATTCCCATGGAATAGTCATTTCTTACTTGACTTCATTACTCATGAAAAGGTGCCCTGGACAACCAATTCAAGCTAGTTTCATTAAGATAGATCCTTGTCTTTGATTCAATTAGGTGAGAAAGCCTTTCAACCTATGAATCCTTTCTTTTTGAGAAAACCTTTCACATCATGCTAATATGTGTTTTAGTGAGAATATACATTCACAACAGATCATCATCATAATTGGTACTTTATTCTCAAAGCACCCTGAAAACATTTGCATATATTTCATGAACAATGCATAAGTCTATAATTTACCTCTTGAGGTCATAACCCACTTTCAATCATAAACTTTTAGAAAACATGGGTTAGATAAGGATTTCATCATAAATACGTGTAAAGTTTGAAATACATACTCAATTTCATAAAACTCTTCCTTGAAGATCAAAATCCCACATCATATGATTCACAACTTGAAAACATGAGGGGATTACATGGGTTCATGGGGAAATCGATGTATCATCAATTCATGCATAATAGATCATAATTAAATCATTTAAATCAATAATAAAGAGAACCCTTGATAACTGATGAAAACCTAATTCAATTGGGGAATTCTACCATTTGAAATAGAGAAATTTAGGAACTCCGTGGATGAAAAGAATCCTTGGATGAAAACTATCATACCTTGAGTCCAAATGCTAGCCATCAAATGGAGGAATTCGAACCTTAGCTTGAAACCCTAGGTGAATCCTTCTTTTTCTTCTTCAAGTTTCGAGCGACAGAATATTTGGAGAGGAATTTGGTTTATTTTTGTGAAATTGGAAGAATGAATTAAATGGGTTAATTTGGGGGTTGAAAAGCTTATATAGGGGTTCTAAATATAGGAAAAACGACATAGTATAGGAATTAATTAATTAGAAAAATACCCAACTGCCCCTGAAAAATAACTGACAGTAGTGACCCACGGACCTAGTCGACAGACCGTGGTCCGACCCACTGTCCATCCTAGTGGACTGTCGTTTATGGTAAAAAAAGGTGATCTTGGGGTCTTAAAGACCGGGTCGTGACCATGAACCAAGGTCTGACCTACGATCTGGAGGTCGTGTCATGGTTCTGGACCCTCAAACCCTACCCAGGCAGGCCAACCAAAGACCAGACCTATGGTCCATGGTCCATTCCACGGGCCGTGGGTGACCGACGTGGTTTGGCACCTACAACATTTGGAAAGCTGGTTATTTTGGTCTTTTTGATAAGGGGTGTTACAATATCTCCCCATTGGGACCATTCATCCTCGAATGAGATTTAAACATATAATAAAATACTAGGAGAGGAACTAACAACCTAACCTACAATGCAATGCATACAATCGAGGAGGAACTATCGACTCCAAGTTAGGATGTTCTCAAAATATCATAAGAGGGATGAAACTAACTCTATCAGCTCATTATGCATGCAATGCACATAAATAAGGAGGAAATATCAACTCCAAGTTCAACATACTTGTTGCTCCCAATTGCACACGCAAGTTTACATAGTCGCACAAGTAATATAATGGCTCTTAAAAGAACCAGATTATCAAACCCAAATGACTTGTCGATTAACTATTTTTACTAAATTATACTGGTCTAATTATTTATTTAAGATTTCTAGAAGAAAAAAATGTTGGAATAAAATAATAAAATTACTTACAGTGATTTGGAAAATTCCACGGCTGCGGCATGCGTAGGGTTTCATGTATCACATCTCATGCATGAACTAATTTAGGTTATCAAGCTACTGATTTACAGGGTTAATTATATGAGTAGAGTCTCTCGACCTCTAGTCGCCTACTCCAACTAGTTGTCTAACTACATCGTTGAGTGGGGATAGGCAATCCTAACTGGTGAGCATTTATATTTCATACTTTTTCATAAACAAGCCAAGTGTCACTCCTAAACACAAGTCAACTCAATTGAAGATCAAGCTTTCTAGATTCTTGGATCTATATACCTTATCCTCTCTTGATTTTAAGAATAGACAAGAGATTTATCTCTATGATAGCCAATTAAGAAATACTAAAACAAGAATATAAAAGTGACTTAAAGTGATAACCAACATTAATTCAAAACAAATGGCATTCAACAATTACCCATTGCCACAACCCCCAGAAGAAGGGCCTTTAGCTACTAATCTCTAAAAAAAGATGAAAGAAGAAGAAAAGAACCCTATAAAGTATTGACAACTTTATACTTGATGCCTTATAATTGATCTCCCCTCCAAAATTAATTATTTCTATGGACTATTTATAGCTATATAAAACCCTAAATAAAATAATTGAGTTCAAATCAAATTAGAAATCCAAAACTAAATGGAATTTAGTTCTTTTTTATTAGCATGAAACTGGCCGCATGAAACCACCTCAATTGATGCAGGTAAGCTCAATTTGATTGTTTTTTTCAACTTTCTTTCTGTTTATATATTATTATATTTCATTTAATCCATAAAGCTGCATGTTTGATTTTCTTCTCCAACCTTCCATCTTTAATTCGTTTTAGCTCCAAACTTCAACTTTACACCAATTTACTCCTACAAATAAAATACACTATTTACCACAATTCATAAAATTCACGCTCAAAAAGGAAAAATATAAATAATAAATATGAGGCAAATAATAACTAAAATATATATTTTTGGCCTCACATCAACACCCCACACTTAAACTTTTGCTCGTCCTTGAGCAAACATTAAAGCTTATATCATGAAATCATACTAGCAATGTCATTACTTTTGTTAATACAAATAATTAGGCCATATATCAATTTCAAAACATCAACTACACTTCTCAATCATTATGCAAGACATCCAAATAAACAACAAACATCTAACCTCCTATCCTCAAGGAAGGACTTTGAACTCATCCAATTTAAGGTTGCTCCTCTCATCAAAGAAAGCTAAAAATTCACCTATTTATCATGAAACAAGTCCCCTCACAAAAATAAATAGTCCACACACTCAATTCAAAAGATTGAATATAAATTAAGGACTTCATATCAAGAACAACTCTCATACTCACAAATAAAATTCACATGTATGTACAAAGAACATATAAACTTGCCCATTATGTACATCTCCACTAATTAAGCATGCTTGAATAGAATCAAATAGGACTTTAATGGGTTGTAGTGAAAACTATATAATAGTGTCTTACACTTCCTTAAGCACTTTGCAATTTTAGACTTCATCACCCATTGTTGTCTTCTCTTTATTTTTAACCCTCTCTTCAACAATTATTTCACATGCAATTCTCATCATCTCAACAATACTTCAATCTTTTTTTAAAATGTTCCTTCATAGTAGCCACCCTCAACTTACGTATTTTAGATGTGTTAAGGTGCACGATGTCCGTGGAAGGATAAGGTCCATCATTAAGGTAACTTCTGAAGTTGCCACCTTCAAGTTAGGCTTTCTGCCCGAGTTAAAGTGCACAATGTCCAAGGAACGACCAGGGCCAAAACAGAGTTTTACAACTTTTCTGGGAAAATGTGAGATGTGTGGATCTCAATCATGGGCTATCTTATCTTTTACCTCTTCTTATTACATTAGCTACAAACCAAGCATTTCCACCCTTTTCTACTTCTACAATTATTCTCATTTTTCTTCCTACATAGTGCATTAAGGATATCTTTTTGGATCAAATAGAATTATAGTATCGATAAAAAGGGATTCGGCTCGATGACGTGGTTTATAAAAAAAATATAGGCTAAAAGGCTCAAAAGGGTTAACTAGTGATACAATATCTGAAAAAGCTAAAATTTACGAGACAAATCAAAGAAAGCCTATTTTCATCTCTTAAACAAAGCAACACTTTTTATTTCGCTTCAATCACATGCAGGGCAAGTTCTAAACTAAGATGCAAAATATAGAATAATCAAATTCTCACCACACATGACACAAGTATTTGTAACACCCCGTATTCGAAACAGACCAAAAATACAGATTTCGAGAAGTTGCAGGTGCAACTTACGGTCACCATCCACGGACCGTAGGTCAGACCACGGCCCGTGCTGGTGGTCCGTGGTTCACCACTGCAGCCCCTCCCTAAAACA
>JAJOOS010033334.1:0-14892 GCA_029582725.1 Solanum chiquidenum | reverse complement strand
AAGCTTACTTCTCAAGACACTTGGAGTTGCTTCCCCAAGTTGGTGAGTCCTCAAGTCCGAGGACAAGACCCTATGATCTAGCTTCTATGTTTAGTTCTTTGCTTATGTTGAAAGACATTGTTGTACTTTCCTATTTCAAGAATTCTTATTGATGTAAGGGCTAAGTCCCATTTTCGATACTTTATGTCTAGATGGTACATTGTGATGAAGTTAGATTCTATTTTCGTATATGAAGTGAAGTTGAACTTCCAAAGTAAATGTTTTAAATTTTCCGTGATTTTATTCTATGATATATGCCATGATGAATGCTAAGGGCTTGTATAAGACCTCTTCAAGGTCGAATACGCCGGTAACGACTAGGGGGTGCTCTCGGGTCATTACAATTCTCCTCCACACATGTGATGTCCTATATCTCTGAGCTAGGATAGGATGGTATTTCTTGCAATATTTGTTCCACATATGGGCTGCCCATATTGAGTTTGTGGATGTTCTGAAATTCCACCAGAGCTTAGCAATGAGTGCCTTTGAGACATCATGTAGTGATGTCCACCCCAAACCTCCTTCCTTTGTTGGATAACACAGTTTGTCCCACGCCCCCCAATGTTTGTTCTTAGCCCCTGTTGTGTTGGCCCAAAATAATTTTGCAAAAATTCTATGCAGCTGGTTAATGACCCCAGCTGGTGGGTTCATGGTTGATAAAATATATATTGGTATAGATTATAACAAATGTGCTATCAAGACATGCCTGCCTCCTAAAGATAGTAGTCTGTTTTGCCAAGAACCAATTCTCTTAATCATTTTTTTAATCAAAACCTCATAGTGGTATTTGTTCTTCCTTCCATAGAAAATGGGGTAACCCAGATAAGTAAATGGAAAAGAACCTTGGTTAATACCTGTAATTCTTCTTATTTACGTTCAAACTCTACCTGGTACTTTCTCATGCAAGTAAACTAGACTTTTGCCCAGATTAACCATCTGTCCAGACACCCTTTCATTGCCTCTTAACACCTTCATCATCTTTTTCATGGAGTTAGGATGTCCTGAACAAAACAAAATAGTGTCATCTGTATAAAACAAGTGATTAATCTCTGGACTCCACTTTGGTACCCCAAATCCTTTAAAATCTAGATTCGTGAACAAATGGTTGAGATTTCTAGCTAACACCTCTGCTGCAATGATAAAAAAAAGGGTTGGTGATAGTGGTTCCCCTTGTTTTAATCCCCTTGTTGAATGGAAAAAGCCAAAGGTTTGGCCATTCATGATCACTGAATACCAATTGTTAGAAACCAGCCTCACCACCATGTCTATTATTCTCTCTGAGAAGCCAAAACTTCTTAACACCTTAATGAGGAAAATCCATGACACTCTATCATATGCCTTAGCCATATCCAACTTCACCACCACATTATGAAACTTATTTATTTTGTTAATGTCTCTGATAATCTCCTGAGCCGAAAGGACATTTTCAGTGATACTTCTCCCTTTTACAAATCCTGCTTGATTATGTGAGATTATATCAGGGAGCACTGTTATCAATCTTTCAGATCATCAAAGTTATCAACCACTTATTTTTTGGGGATTAGTATTAGGTTGGTATGAGTAATAAATCTTGGTAGCTCATGTCCATAGAAAAAATCTCTTACCATGTTACTAATATCCTCCTTTACAATGTCCCAGCATTGGAAAAACTGCCCAGAGAAACCATCTGGACCACTTGCACTATCCCCATTTAGGACAAAGACCACCACTTTAATCTCTTATTCCGATGGTATTTTTCCCATCACTTCATTTTGCTCATCTGAGATTAATTTAGGAATGATAATCAGTGGGAGCATTGTTCTCCATTAATTGATCTTTAAAAACATTCACTGCCTTTTCTCCTATATTTTGAGTTAAATTAATTATATATCTCTTCCTAGATTTTATTGTTGAAATCTATAACTTTCTCCTTCTTCCCTTTACATAATCATTGAAGAACTTTGTATTCCTATCACCATCCTAGAACTATCTCATCCCAGCCTTTTGCTTCCTGTAATCTTCTTCAAAGTGCAAATATCTTTTCAGTTTTGCTTAAGCTTTTTTTAATAAAATTTTGTTCTCTTATGTTGGATTTATTTCCAGCTGAATCCATTATGCCCTCACTATGTCTTCTAAAGGTTCTCCCTGTTGGAAAATATTTCCATGTTGTTCTGCTCCACTTCACCAAAGCTACCTTGACCCTTTTCAGTTTGATGTGGACAAAATTAAAGGGAGATCATGTAGCCTCCTTCTCCCACACTTCTTCCACCACTTTTTGAAAATTGTTGTGCCTAGTCCAGAAATATAAGAATCTGAAAGGCTTTATAATATGTTCTTGAGTTGT
Organism: Solanum chiquidenum; assembly: GCA_029582725.1. Classification (NCBI taxonomy): domain Eukaryota; kingdom Viridiplantae; phylum Streptophyta; class Magnoliopsida; order Solanales; family Solanaceae; genus Solanum; species Solanum chiquidenum. The sequence continues at coordinate 12,530 of JAJOOS010033334.1, read as the reverse complement.
GTTGCAAGTAACATGTAGGGAAGCATGATCTGACCCTTCTCTGATCAAATGGTGTACTTCACTATCTTGTAATACATTCATGAACTCATTGTTTCCAAAGACCCTATCAAGTCATTTGAATATGCAATCCTGTTCTATTCTCCCATTCCACCATGTATAACAACTTCATGTGAACTTTATTTCATTTAATGCACATCCATTTATACATTGAACAAAATCTTCTACCTCAGTCTGAGTAACTGGCAGTCCTCCTAGCTTCTCTGAATCATCAACTATGGTATTGAAGTGTCCTCCTACCAACCAAGGGCAATTAGTGTAGTTTGCCATATCCTCCAAATCTTCCCACAACTCTAATCTTTCTTGAGCACTGCATCTAGCATAAACCGTAGTAATCTTGAAGAGTTTATTGTTATGTTTATGCTTGAAATAAATAGTAAGCTGTTATATAGTATCATTATAGTCTTGTTCCTCCCATTTCTCATCCCAAAACACCCAAATCTTTGATGAGCAATTGACTTTGGCATGCTGCTTACCAAGCCTTATCCTATATCTGTCAATATATTCTAAATTTTGAAAAGGCTCTAAAAGAGCAATATATGAGTAGTGATGTTTTCCATTTAGGTCCAGTAATCTCTCAAAAGAGTTTTGAGATTTTACTGACCCGATATTCCAAAGTAGAACTTTGCTTATCATTGAATATGATCTGCATGCCTACTCTTTCTATTCTTTGTATTGAGATAAGTCAGGTCTGCATTGTTGTATCGATTCACCCCAAGTCTTCCTTTTATTTTCTCTTTTTGTCTAGGTGACAGATCTCCATCCATGCTGATTTGTTTTATACTAGAATCCATTGTGTCCTCCTCTTCTATGTCTTGTTTTTCATGCTGTTCTGGTTGGTTTTGCTTACTCCTCTTGACAGTCTCTAAAGATGAATGTGATGTTGTAGTGACTCCTTTTAAAGTAACCTGTATTTTCCTTTGTTGGTGCTGATGTATTAACCTCAACCACTGAAGATACCTTTTCTGATGCTCCTATATTGATGGCCTTCTCTTCCTGAGTTGCAGTAATCATTTTCTCCCCCTTCTGTTTTTGTGTGTCCAAACTGCTAGTAAGAATTGTAGCTGGGATCCTTGCAATATTCTCTAACACTCCTGTGCAAGTTCCTCCACTGTGCATTGTTTTAGAGGATCCTGTCACACTACCTTCTCCTCCTACTTCAATATTTTCTGTTGATCTTTGCAATATTGCTTCTGATTCCTTGCCCTATGCTACCCTTGGATCTGTAGGTCCTTCCTCATTGATGTTTTCTTGTGAGGACTGCATTTCTTCCACTGAAGCCCCAAACTGATTTTTTGTAGTTACATTTGTGTGCATCTCCTGTTGTTGTGATTTTTTATTCCAAAGTTGTTTTGGTTTTCACCTTTGGTTATAATATTCTCTTCTGTGGTCATATCTTCTTCTCTGTTCCTTATATTCCAGCTCTTCTTTCCTCCTCCCCTGCTCATTTCTTTCTCTATCATTTTCTTCTTTCTTGTTGGATTTTTCTTCTCTTCCTTCCCCTATATGACTTGATTCTCCTCTCTCTAAATTTCTTCCATGTTCATTTCCTTTACTCAACTCCCTTTCGTCTTGTGGATATAGCTATGGGTGGATGATATAACACTCCTTCTCATTATGTCCCTTCAATTTACATGTTTTGCAATATTTGGAACATAGTCATAGTTAACTGTCACCCATTTTTCCATGATCTCCCCTGATTTTCTCCTAATTCCGACGTTAATTCTTTTTGGGAATTCTCCTAGCATATCTACCTCCACCTTTACCCTAGCACAACTTAGCCTAGTTTTGATTTGGGTAGCCATATCTACTTGTAGTAGTCTACACACTGCTGCTGCCATTGAGAAAATTGTCTCATTGACAAAAAAAATTGGAGAAAGGGATGGGAAAGAAATCCATGATACTGCTATGGTTGTTTCCTCCTCTGGGTCAAATAAGGGATCCCATTTTAGTGTTCTCATTGGGTATGACCAATAGCTATGTGTTATGTAAAATTGGGGCTTTGATAGCAGATGCACATAGTCTTCGAGCAACGATGCACGTATCAATACATACATGTTGCTAAGTAACCCAATGTTTACTTCTCTCTTGAGTTCGCATTATTTTGGAATTAATTTTCTTAGTTCTTGGTCTGGCCACCCATAAGATAATTTTACCATCACTGCATATTGTAAATTTTCATTAAGAATCATCTGCTAGACCTCCTCCTCCTCCCAAACTATCTTTGGTTCCCCATGCAAATATGTTATAGATTTTCTTGGTATGGCTTGATATGGTGTTGTAGATGCTGTGATAGTGTCTGCGAATAAAATTTTCTTAACTGCTGCAATTATTGGGGTCTCACCAACCTCCCTCGATGGATGTTGGCCGGTGGTTGTGGCCATAAGGTGGTGATATGGACGTAGGCAAATCTCAGGTTTCTGTAGACGACGATGGCTCTTATCACTCCAGTGAAGTATAAGTCTTCTACACTCCTTTAGATTACACTAATAAATAAATAATATAATCAATATTTGTTTTTTCTACATATATTTTAACACATGCACCAAAATAAATAAATAGTAATAATATAGTGATGATTAGGGTTGGGCGTTCGGTAGGGTCGGTTTATGATATTTGGTTCATTTTTTTGGTTTTTGATTTGATGAAAATGTAAATCAAAATCGAATTGAAATAAGTTTGATTTGGCTCGATTTTTGCAATTTTGGTTCGGTTTGTTTTTTCGGTTTATGAGATTACATTAGATATGTTGTTATGAACAAATTCACCTCCTTGTAAAATTTCAAATACGGTGTGATTTGATGTCTGATTGATGTACACAATAATTAGATGATTTTTAAAAATTTAGTACCTCATTACTTGTTATACATCTTTAGATTTAGATGTTATACTCTCATGCTCAGTTAAAACATTTCCAAATAAGCGTACAAGGTCTCTATCTCTGAATGTGAGAGACGAGAGTTGTCGACAAGTGGTGTGTCTGAGTCATGACGACACCGACAACCTATGTTGTTCATAAGTCATGATAACGACAATGGATAAAGGGGATGAGAGAATTGTGGAGAGGTTAATGATTAGGACTTAGTGATTTCAATTTTAATTTTGGATAAATTTTAAATTGGGTTAATTTTATGGAAATATTACCTTACTACACATCTTTTTTTACCTTATTTTCTATTATTCCCTACCATTAAAAAATATTACTAAAATCCCCTTTTTCCTCAAAACTTCTCCTTTTCCGAATACATTACTTTTCCAAATCAACTCCACGATTTCTCTTCATATTATTACGCCAACAATCATAACAATAACCTCCATTAATCAATTTTTGAAATTCAAATATTTTTTCTCTCCAGTCAATCAATTCCAAGTTCCCCAATAGGTAGTTCTTCTTTTTCTGCTTCTCCAATTTTCAATTCATCAGTTTTCATTTAAAAAAATATATTTTCATCTGCAAAATTTCGATTCTTATAGATGATCCTCCATCTTTTAGTATTGAAATTACTTAATTAGTCTCATCTAATGTAGGCCATTACTTAATTCTGGCGACGGAGATTTTGAAATCGAAGATGGAAAAATGCTCAAAAAAAATAGAAAGAGATCGAGTTATTGGTGTCTCGGGTAAGGGCTTTGGATTGAGATCAATAAGTGACACCATTATTGAAAGTGAAAAAAAACTACAAGAGTTGATATAGAGCAAAAGAGAAAGTGTAGAAAAATTTCTTCATCGTATTTTTTGCTTTCAACAAATCAGATTATTGATTATTTTTTTATTTGTTGTTGTTTATCTTTTTCTGACACATATAGGTTTTGGTCAATCATTTAATATTGTTCTTACCCAATTAGTTTCACAAACGGAAGATCTCGTCCCTCGTGTTTGTGATTTGAAATCGATGAAAGATGCATTGCAAGTTCTAAATTATCCATTGAAAAAGATTCCAAAATAAAAGGGGAAGCATAACGTATTACTAAACACTCTTCTCTACCCAAGGTTCATATCTTCAATGTATCTAATTGATTTTTATTCTAAATTTAATGTATATTGCCTTCGTTTCAATTTTATGATACATTACAATTTTATCATGTATAATGTATCATTTTGAAATATTATGTATATGACACATAACTACATCAGATTGTCTAATTGACTATGGGTTAGATGTTGTTATGTATCTACAATATTGTTTTATAACTAAGGTATATTTATGGTTTAGGTTTTAGGGTTTTGGAATTAAGGTTTAGGTTTTAGGGTTTTGGAATTAAGGTTTAGGTTTTAGGGTTTTGGAATTAAGGTTTAGGATTTAGGGTTTATTACCTAAGGTATAGGGTTTAGGGTTTAGTCCCGAATGTGTAGGGTTTAGGGTTTAGGCCCTAAGATTTAGGGTTTAGAGTTTATGATTTATGATTTAGGCCCTAAAGTTTAGGGTTAAAGGTTTATGGTTAAGGGCTTAGGGTTTACAATTTAGGCCCTAAGTTTTAGACTTTATTCACTAAGGCTTAGAGTTCATAATTTATGGTTTATTTTTTAAGGTTTAGACCCTAAGGTTTATGGTTTTGGCACTATAGCTTAAAGTTCATTGTTTATGATTTAAGGATTTATGTCCTAAGTTTTAGGGTTTAGGGTTTTGGGTTTATGGTTTATGGTTGTGGGTTTAGGCCCTAAGACTTAGAGTTTAGGATTTAAATTTTAGGCCCTAATGTATAACGTTTAGAGTTTAGAATTTAGGTTTGGGTGTAGGGTTTTGGGTTTAGTCCCTAAGGTTTAGGATTTAGGGTTTAGAGATTAGGTCCAAAGGTTTAGGTTTTAGGATTTATGGTTTAGGCCCCAAGGTTTATGATTTAGGGTTTAGATCCTAAGATTTATAGTTTATGGTTTATAATTTAGGCCCTAAGATTTAGAGTTTATTGTTTATGTTTTATGGTTTATGGTTTTGGATTTAGGCCACAAGGTTTAAGTTTTAGGTCCTAAGGTTTAGGTTTAGGGATTAAGGCTTAGGGTTTAGGCTCTGAGACTTAGGGTTTTGGATTTATGGTTTATGTTTTAGGGTTTATGCCCCAAGGTTTAGGGTTTAGGATGTAGGCCCTAAGGTTTAAGGTTTAGGGTTTAGGCCCTAAGAGGTTAAGCATTTAGGTCCTAAGGTTTAGGGTTTAGGAATTAGAGTTTAGGGTTAGGACCAAATGTTTATGGTTTACGGTTTAGGCCCTAAGGTTTAAGATTTAGAACTTAAAGTTTAGGGTTTATGACTTAAAGTTTTTTTTAATGACCCTTGAGGTGGGTCAAGGGTTGAGTAATAACCCCAGGCCTTACCATTAATAAAACAAAATAAGGGAAATACAAGGAGGGGACATAAACCTTACCTCCGATCCTATGGTGGTTCATAAGTCGGTTATCCTACTAAGGACATCCAACTCATCCTCCATACTAGAAAAGAAACCTAGATCAACTATGCACCTAGAAGAGAGGACTCCTCTCAATACAAGTAATCTTGGAAAGCGATAAATGAGGGAGACTCTCCCCTTAGAAACTATGAAGAAAAAACAAGAAAAAAACAAAAAGGCATCTTCACATGAACCATATGGAAATATTTCTGATCAAGGTGGTTCTCTGATCTTCTTCATCTTTCTTCTTCTAAAATTTGGCATCTCACTCTTGTCCAACATGTAGTATCCTCTAGCTTCTTTTGGTAGCTGGTGGACATGGAAGTAATGTTGAGGGACTTCACTGTTATGTATAGTTTTAAATAAAACATAATCCATAAAGTTAGCCTCTCTAAAGGTGTGATTACAGGAAAATGATTGGAATTGATCACATGTTCTCTTAAGGTTAGCTACAACATGCTGCAAATTCCAAGGTAGATCAGCTTGTAGTTTTATCCGGTGAACCACTAACTCGGAGTCTACTTCCAAAATCACCTGGTTAAAACCATTATTTAGACACCAAGATATACCTCATTGAGCAACTACAATCCATGTGTGGTTGATGGTACCATGGCCTAGTGGAGTAGCATAAGCATAGATTAAATCACCTTGGGAAACTCTAACAATACCACCAGCCCATATTTGCATGCACATCTATTTTTCCACATGCTCCAACAAGTCAAGATAGTGATTACTACAAACACCAAGGCCATAAAGTTCATACATGTAAAGTCAAGAGGAGAGATGATTAATATAGAAGAAGAAAGGAAGCTGAAGCAGCAAACAAGAACAAAACCAAAACAACACAATGAAATGACAATCAAGTAACTACTCTACCAATTAATTCTCAACTTGTTAAAAAATAATATTTCTCCTTGTGTTGCAAGTACCAAAGAACAACCATCAAGAACTCACCAGGATCAACAAAAAATGCAAGAAGACCAATGGAAGACACAAAAGAAAAAGAACTTTATAGGCTATCCTCAAAACAATAAGAGGAATCACCAAAACAACCAATAAAATCAGGTTTATAAACCAGTACCACATCAGAATCTAACCAGTAAGGAACAACAAAAAGGTATTGACTTAATAATCCCCACCCCTCAACCCCATTGTTGTGTTGCAGTCCCTACCCCCAGTGTTGACCCTAAAGTTTATCAGGACAATCAAAGCAAGGATGCCAACAATAAGCAAGGTATTGACTCAATGCTTCCCACCCCTCAACCCCATGCTAGTGTTGTTGTCCTCATTCCCAATGTTGCCTATAGAGTATTTCATGACAAGAAAAGAAAGGATGCCAACAATAAGCAAGGTATTGACTCAATGCTCCATCAACCCCACCCCATTAATAATTGTGTTGTTTTATCTAGATCTGAGAAGTCTGGAAGTGGGAAGGGGGAAACCTTCTCATCGCTCTTGTAGTAAAAAAGTTTTACATCTCCATGTTTCTACACGCCTCTTCAAAAAAACAACTAAATATTGAAATGTTTTGTTTTTGCATGAAAAACTGGATTATTAGCAATATAAATTGTAGCTTGGTTATCAATAAAAACCTCAGTCCCTTCTTTTTCCTCCATTTTCATATCACACATAATATTTCTCAACCTTAGTCCTTGATTCATAGTTATTGTTGTTGTAGAAATAATCTACCCTGGTTGTTGATTGTAGTAAATCTTGTTTCTTGGATACCAAGAGAAAGCTCATGGCTCAAGATTGAAACAGAAACCTGAAGTACTCTTCATATCAGGTGCACCACCCCAATCACTATCGGAGAATCCGTTAAGCCTAAACTTCTGACTTTTGTGTAACTTAACAGCATAGTTGATAGTTCCCTTGATGTATATGACAATTCTTTTAGCTTCTCTAAAGTGTAAATCACTTGCACAATGCATGAACCGAGACAAAAACTAACTGCATATAAAATATTAGGCCTAGTTGCAGTCAAATACATCAAGTAGCAAATGAGACTTCTATAATATGCCTCATCCACCTTTTCTATTCCATCTTCTTTGGAAAACTTTTTCTTTTGGTTCATTGGAGTACTCATATCTTTGCAGTCTTCCATATGAAACTTCTTTAGGATTTCTTGAGCATATTTTCTATGGAAAATGAATACTTTGTCTTCATTTTGTTTGCTCTCCACTCCAAGAAAGTACACCATCAGTCCAAGGTTTGTCATTTCAAAGACCTTCATAATTTCCAACTTGAAGTCTTCAATTAGAAAAACCTTACTTCCCATGAAAAAGAGATCGTCAACATACAAAGAAATAATAAGTATGTCTTCACATGAACACTTAATATAAAGTGTACACTCAGATAGGCTCTTCTTGAAGCGTAAAATTAGCAAATGATCGTTGATCTTGCTATACCAAGATCTTGTGCTTGCTTTAAAACCATAGAGAGATTTCTTTAGCAAACAAAGCTTATTTTCTTGCCCCTTGACAACAAAACCAGACCATTAAGAAAGGCAGACTTAAAATCAAGTTGATAAACTTTCCAACCTTTTTTCGCTGCAATGGCTAGTAGAAATCTGATTGTGTCAAGTCGAGCAACTGGTGTGAAAGTTCTGAGTAGTCTACTCCAAAGATCTGAGCGTAACCTTTCACTACAATCCTCGCTTTGTGTTTGTTGATGAAGCCAGTAGCATTTATCTTTGTCCTGAAGACCCATTTTACACCAATGATCTTTCTGTCTAGAAGTTTCTCAACAAGCACCCAAATTTGATTTTTTGTGATCATCATCATCTCCTCCTTCATTGTTGCCACCCATTTGTCATCCCCTTCTGCTTCCTCATAGCTTGCGGTCTCACAAATTGCAGTATTGTGTCTCCGATAGATATTAGAGATCAACTGTGTGCCTCTAACAAGAGGATAGTCTACTAGATCTTTTGGATCTAATAGACTTTCAACTGGTGGATTGTTTTCGGGCTTCTCCCAATTTTAGTGTTGGTCCTCAATGAAGTGGACATCTCTACTTACGACAATTTTGTTCGTTTGAGGTTCATAGACCTTATATGCTTTGCAAAAAACATTGTAGCCTATAACGATTCTAGAAACTACCTTCTTATCAAGCTTATCTCTTTTAACCAGTGGTACATAAGCGAAACACAAGTAGCCGAAAATTTTGAGAAATTGCAATGAGGGTTTATGACCATACCATGCTTCATATGGTGTTTTATCCTTTACAGATCTAGAAGGAAGTTTGTTTTGCAAAAAAGCAACAGTGCTGGCAAGCTCCGCCCAAAACCTTTTTGGTAGATGTTTCTTATGTAGCATGCACCTAGTCATCTCCATTATAGTTCTGCTTTTCTGCTCACTAATTCCATTTTGTTGTGGAGTATAAGGGATTGTTAGTTGATGTTCTATACCAGCTTTGTCACAAAGTAATTTGAACTGATTTGAAGAGTACTCCTTCCCATTATCAGACCTAAAGTATGAATTTTGCAGCCACTTTGATTTTCCAACTTTGCCTTAAAATTCCAAAACACATCAACTACATCTGACTTGAATTTTATGAAAAAAATCCAGGTCAATATTGTTAGATCATCAATAAATACAATGTAGTAAAGACTACCATTTAAAGATGGTGTTCTGTGAGATCCACACAGGTTTGTATGAATGAGCTGACGTTTTTTTTATGCTCTCCAAGTTGTTTTGGGAAAGGTTTCCAAGTAAACAAGCTTGGCAATTTGTCCACCAATTCTGCAATCTTAGTATCATTCACAAGTTCCTTTCTTTGAAAGAACATCATACCTTGACGATGAAAATGATCCATTCTTTTATGCCAAACTTCTGTAGAGTTGCCTGACATAAGAAAAGTTGTCTGCTCTTCTTCCAAAGGATTGAGCAGGAAATACCTCCCCTCAATTTTGACCTTGAATATCTCATGGCCGGATGGATCTTCTATCGCACAAGTTTTTTTTTTTGAAGAACAGATTGAATCCATTCTCCATTAATTGACCAACACTGAGAAGGTTTCGATCAAGGTCCGGAACATACAAAACATTTGGGATAAACTTAGTTCTAGAGCCACTGTAATGGCTTTGGCGCCCTTACCTTTGAGAGCAAGACACTCGCCATTTCCAATTCTAACTTTCTTTGTCTCAGTGTTCCACAAATCTTTGAACATAATCTTATCAGATGTCAGACATGTGGTTAGAGCAAGTGCAACCAATTAACCAACTTTCACTTGAATCTAGGCTTGTGAAACAAGTTGCAACAAATTACAGCTTCACGACCCTGTTGATTGTACTTCCTGCATTTTGCATCAGGTCTCCTCCAACATTTGAAAGGAGGGTGCCCTTTTTTCGATAGTACAAAAAAGGAGGATATTTAGCCTTCTTGCTTTTAGAAAATTCTCACTATTATGTCCTTGTATCTTCTTGTTCCGCTTCTTCTTGTTTCTTCCATCATCTTGATGTTTAACTAATAGGGCTTTTTCAACAACTCCTTCCTGTCTCATTACACACCGTTGCTCTAGTGCTTGAAAAACACTTAAGAGCTCTACTAGTGTAATTTTGGACAAGTCCTTAGTATTTTTTAAGGGTGTAATAGTAGCCTCAAATCTTTCCGGTACTAGTACAAGGATTTTCTCAACAATCCTTGAATCGTAAAAAGTGGAACCCAACAATCTGACTAGATTTGATATATTAAGAAGTTGGTCAGACTACTCATTTATAGTTTCACTTTCCTTCATACTTTGTAGCTCAAACTCATGTACTAAATTTAGCACTTGGATCCCTCAAATTATTTCATCTCTTTCATACTCAGTCTTGAGATAATGTCATACCTCTTTTGCTGACAGTAGATATTTGTTGATGATATCCCAGCAAGATTGAAAAACCTCCCATTCATACCATCAGGACCAGCTGTAGAGTTGGGGTTCATGGAAAAACTACACATTTCAATTCTTCCATAATTGGTATATCTTGAAGAATATTGTTTGAATCATTCTAGGAATGCAATTCAGAGCCTCTTCATGAATAAACTTCTCCTCACCAGTAAAAATATTTTGAAAATAATCACTTGCAGCTTTAGCAATATCTTCCTCACCCTGAACCCAATCACCTTGATCATTTTGAATCTTATGGATGTGAAGCTTCCTTCTCCTGCCTCTTATCAAAGCGTGAAAATAAGCAGAGTTCATATCTCCCTCCTTGAACCGTTGTAATTGAGTTTTCTTCTTGAGGATAGATTCCTCCACCTTGAGAATTTTCTGATATATTTAGCATTAATTGCATGAAGAGAAGTTCTGGATTCTTCAGTGTTCCTGGAAATATGCTCTTCTTCAACAATTCTAACATTTTCCTCATAATCTTTGACATTAGCATGAATACACTAAATTCCTTCTAGACAATTACTAGGGGTTGCTGAAAGGCTTTTTATTTTTTGGTGGAAGAGCCACATAGGATTGCCCTCCATCTTACTATTCAAGCACTTACTCACAATATCCAGGGATGAGTGATGATCAACCCAACAATTTAGGAACTTAGAGTATCTGATAGGTATATGTTTAATTTCATTCATTTTCATCAGAAGGGGACAGTGATCAGATCCTACGGAGGGTAGATGATTGAGTGAAGTGTGGGGCATGATCTCCAACTCTTCCAAATTCTGAAATTAATGCCTCTTTGATTGGACCAAGTGAATTTTTGTCCATTAGAGCCAAGGTCCATAAACCCACAAGCTTCAATTAGTCCAATGAATTTAAAACTTTTGCTCATATTATATGGGTAATTGTCATGACCCAGGGGTACCCCCTAGATATACCAAGGCAGACAAGACCCCGAGAGGCCTCATACAAGCCACTTTGCTTTCAAAACATAAGATAATAGAAATGAGCGGAAATTTAAACATTTTCAATAATATTAAAGTTTCATAACAAAAGCAAAAGTCTATTACACTTTGTCTCAAAATCATCTAAAACATGAATATCTTGGGACACAGCCCATACAACAATGTTCAAAACATAAAATGAAAGATCATAAGGAAATGATGGTTATATCCTCGAATGCTATGAGGACTCACCAATCTTCAAGTCTTGCCTCTACTAAGATTCCTAGCCACGGGGATGAGAGTCGAGATCGCCGGACCCTACATTTGGATAAGAACTGTAGGCAAGATTATGTGTTAGTAAAAACATGTACTAAATATGATAGATTGCATAAACATCAACATAAGCATAAGAGTTAAACAACATAAGTCATAAACCATGATCAACACAAGTGAATCTCATCTTAAAACATACTTAAGATACTTTCTTGAAGTAACCTTGTTTCATCATAACTATGTTGACTTGATGTGAGAGTAGTCAATTCATAGTTGTTCTCATTATCCATGGAAGGCACGTCATCTTGCCGATCCAAGCTAAGCCATTGTCCATGGAAGAGCACATCATCATGCACATCCAAGCTACCATGGAAAGGTATCATCTCCTTACCAATCCAAGCTACCATGAAAAGGTATCATATCCTTACCAATTCAAGCTACCATGAAGGGGTATCATCTCCTTACAACTTCAAGCTACCATGAAGAGGAATTTCATTACCAATTCAAGCTACTATGAAAAGGTATCATCTCCTTACCAGTTCAAGCTACCATGAAGGGGTATCATCTCCTTACAAATTCAAGCTACCATGAAGAGGTATCATCTCCTTACCACTTCAAGCTACCATGAAGGGGTATCATATCCTTACCACTTCAAGCTACCATAAAGAGCAATCTCATTATCAATTCAAGATATCCATGGAGATATCACAATACCAATCCAAGCTATCCATGGAAAGGTATCACATTACCAATCCAAGCTATGTCTTATTACCATAACTCATAAGTTCTTAGATTCATTTTAGGTGAGCAAGCCTTTAAACCTAGAATCATTCAATGTGAGAAAACCATTCACATTCATACATAATCAATTTATATGGGAACTATCCCTTCCACAACAATTACATCTAAATCATCAATTCAAAATATAAGCTTTACTTTCAAAGCCCTACATCTCATACTCATCATATATGCCTAAATCTCAAGACAATTCTAATCATAAATCATCAT
>JAJOOS010033333.1:0-22674 GCA_029582725.1 Solanum chiquidenum | reverse complement strand
TAAATTGAGATATCAATCTTCAACTATAACTCTAAAATATGTTCAACATATAATTTATTTTCATATTTATACGTAATGGATTATTTGTGAAATTAACTCTTTTTATTTCTTTTTAAAAGTCAAACAGTTCCTATAATATATATATATATATATATTGTTATTTTAAATTACGGCTATAATCAATAACAAAAATTCATACTACACCGTTATTATTACATTGTTTAAATTGCGATTTAATAATAACTAAAACTTGAAATTCAATCTATTTGAATTCGAAAACTAAAAACGATCCTTAAAATATTTTTGATATTCAAATATAAAATTATTTGATTAAATTTTTTCTCATCGCGCGAAGCGCGAACAATTTCACTAGTGTATAAATATGGTTGGAAAAAAATTGACTATGTGGATCATGGATGTATAAACTAAAAATATGATTGCGTAGGTATAATATGGTGGCCATTATATTTTTGAAAAAAATTCTTTATTTTTTTAAGTGAAAGGGTAAAAATATCATCAAAATATTCAAAATAGCTCACATTTATTCTTTATTCGTTTTTGGTATTAAAAGTACCCTTCCCATCTATATTTAGACCACAAATATCCTTAGATCACTATTTTAAAAATAAAAGGGGGGGAGGGGGAGGAGGGCGTGAGACGGGACGTTTTACTTAGCATAGGGAGAGGTGTACACCTCAAGACGTGGGGCGTAAGCCCTATGAATTTTTCCTATTTTAATTTACAATATATAATATAATGATATAATAATACAAAATTATATATAAAAAAAAATACATCAATAATTTGAAATAATTACAAACATGATCAAGGAAACTCATAGAAAATGAAATTTCTAACATTATTATACAAATATAAATTATCTAATATCTTAAAATACATTTTTATCTTACTCTACAATTTATTAGTATTATAATAAAAGCATCACTCCATCATGAATAAAAATAAATTACTTTCAAGTAGCTAATGCACCTTTAATTTCTTTTTCAAATCTCAGGGACATGATCTAATCATGAGGAGATCAATGCTAACTGAAAAAGTAAAATTTCGCTATGTATTTTAAAAAGAAATGTTACGCAATATATAATCACCCTCACAGTATTACCAAATAGTAAATATGTGATACTACAACTTGTTATTTGTTACTCTCAATCTTTTTATTTCTATAAATTAAAAAATTATTAAGTATTCATTTATTCAAGAAGTATAAGAATCGACAATATTAACTAAAGAATTTAATACATAATTTATGTAAGATATGTTCGGTGAGTCCCGAACATTAGGTTGGACGTGCTTAGTGCGTACAATCGGACACTTAGGACGTAAGTCTTACAGAATTAAGTCTCACACTTGAATCTCGGAGTGTTTTGCTAGAGCCCTGCCTCGAGATGAGTCCCAACAGAGTCTTTTAAAACACTGCTTACAATTGATGGATATCCACATAAGCCATCTAGATTGTTGACATGACAGTCTAACATGACTGAAAAAGGCACAAAATTGTCTCCGAACTATCAGAATCATTTTCTTTTGTTAGGGTTTTTGGTGGGTTTAATAGAATTATTATTTTTTATGCCAATGTTAAGAAAATATTAATTGAAATTATACGTTCAATTAAAATATTTCAAGTTCAAATGAACTTAAGTATTGGGAAAAGAAAGAATAATTTAAAATTAAGATATACTTTTAAATAATCACAAATTAAGTTTGAGTTTAAAATTATCCCAAATTTTATGAAACGAACTTTAGCATACAAATACAGTAAGACTATTTGCAAGTTGCTAAATAACTGAATCTTAAATTAAGTTGCATACAGCAAAAGATGACACTTAAAAATCTTTGCTAAGTCATGTCACATAAATTAAAATAGAAATCACATAATAATATACAAAATAAAATAAAATTAACGTCTTTTTATTCAAATATATCCGATCTTCTTTCTTTAAATGCAGAAATTAGACTATTTTCAGAAAATAATTTTTATTTTACGTACTGTAAAAAATATATTTTTAATATAATAAGTTATGTTGCGTACTCGTGTTCATACCAAGTTAAAATAGAAAGAGTTATAAATTTATATATACATTATGATACTTGGACAAAAATATGTTAGGTAAGATCACTTGTTGATAGGATTGAGACCCACCATTACATAAATGTAAAATTGAGTAATTTTCAATAATTTAAAGGCAATTTTGATCTTTTTTTTTTTTTTTTGTCATGTAGGACGGTCATATAAGCTCTAATAGTAAGACTCACTATATAAGAGTATTTATGGTTTACAAATAAATTAAAAAATATATTTTTAAGGAAAAAGGGTTTGATATACCCCTAATTTTGTTATTTATAGTTGATATGCTTCTCATTATGAAAGTGACTCATATATATATATCCCTATTGTTACACAAATGATTCACATATATCATTTTCTTCTTACGGAAGTGAAAAAATAATTTTAAATTATTTTTTATTAAAAACAAATTCATGTAAGAGATATGCGATCCTTCTCACGTATTTTTTTTCTTTTGATTATTTTCATCCATAAACAAATTTGAATTTATTATTTTGATGATCAAATTTATTTATTTATTTGTAAGATTTATTATAGGTGCTTCAATAAAATTTTTTATAGATATGAAAATTAAATTTAAGTATAGTTGAAAAAATTAATTTTAATTTTTTTCAACTATTAATTTTCAATATTTTCCATTTACATTTCTTTCTATTTTCCTCTTATTTTTACACTAAATAATTTAAGAAAAAAAATAAAATTAAAATTAAAAACTCAAATAATAATAATAAAAAAAAGTCAAAAAATGATCTATGTGTGAGATGATCAAGTACATATTTTTTTTAAAATTAAAATTATTTTTTTCCTTTTTGTAGTGCTAGGAATATATATGAGTTAGTTTTGTAATTAGGAATATATCAAGTAATTTTCCCTATTTATTTATTTTTAAATACAAACAACAAACGAGGATAAAGGTAAGTTATTTCAAATAATTTGAGAGTATTATCAATTAATTATGGATAGCCAGCCATCAGAGTAGAGCAGCAGTTTGCATGAAAGTCAACACGGAGCCTTCGTCTCCCCATCCATTCTCCTTCTTACCAACTCCCCCTTCTCTTTTTCATTTCATTTTTTTTTTCTCTATAAATAAATAAATAAATTCACTCCTTTTCTTTCACCCACCAATCCATTATTAATTCATAAAAAGCATCACCATTTTCAATTATCTAATTAATTGAAAAAAATGATGATGCTTGTCAATTGTTCTAAGTGCCACACCCCCTTACAACTCCCACCAGGTGCAAAGTCCATTCGCTGCGCCATCTGCAGAGCGGTCACATTAATTGCTGCTCCGCCAACACCACCTTCCGCTTACAATAACCACTACTATCCGCCTCCTGCTCCTGCTCCTGCTCCGTCTACTCATAATCACCAGTCGAGTAGTTCCGGTCAAAATTCATCGTCACGAAAGAGAGCTGTGATTGTAGGGATTTCGTATAAGAATACGAGGAATGAACTGAAGGGATGTATTAATGATGCTAAATGTATGAAGTTCTTGCTCACTAATCGATTCAACTTTCCTCAAGACTCAATTCTCATGCTTACTGGTATATACTTTTAACTCCTCTCATCTTGACTTTTACTTGGGTAGTTTTCTATTGATTATGCCCCTTTTTTAACAAAGAGATTAAATCACTTTATGACCTACAGCTATTAGAGGGATTCGAAAAATTGGGTCTCGACCTGTTATATAACTCGTTATCTAACTCATTTTGACCCAAATAAATTTTAAATGGATTGAGTCTTGATCCGTCCAAATTTAGTTTGGTTCTTTGTGTTATCAAATCGTTTCAGTACTAGTTTTGTAGACAAATATTACCACTGAGCTCTTACTAAAACCAAATATTGGGTTGCCATTGTTCAGCTTAAGCTAGTATGATATTTAAAGACTATGTTTTAATGTACTGGTATTTTCTTTATCAACTTTTACCTACAATTTAATTATAAATAAGTCAAATTAACTTCTAAAACTGTGATTAATCAAACAATATTCCATAAGAAAGACGGAAGGAATAACTTGAAGAGACACAGGGAATAACATTAAATAAAATAATTTCTTAAAAGGTATACTCAATATGCCCTTTATTTTCTTCTTCACACCTTTATGTGACAATCACAGCTTTCTCCAAAAGTGTGTGTTGATGTAATATGGATGTGAGATGAAAATGCTGGAACAAGCAGTATACGTAACTACTACGCATAACTCCATCATTAATGAAAAAATAAGCTTATCGCGTTTGCTACTTCGCATCATGACTTTACAATCTGAAAACACTGTACAGGCTTCCCCAAGACAGTAAAAAACTCGTGATGCTGTGTATGGATTCACTGTTTATCTGTTCGTTTTGTATTGATTCGCTCAGTATCAAAGCAAAAAAATACAAAGTGAATTGATACACTGATACTGATATAGAGCGAATTGATACAGCTCCAAACGAAAAAAAAATTCTACAAAGAACAACCTTGACATAGAAGTCTCCTATCTTTCCTTGTTTTAAAATCTTGAAAACTTCGTGCATTCTTGTACGTGGTGGCTGAGTACTACTTTTTGCTCTTCTGTTTGGTGTCTCGTGAACAATTCATTAAGGCTATGTCATTTATCCCCTTTTAGTTTGATTCTGTGTTAATTTTTGCGAGGAGATGTGATGAGGAGTGAGGATCTAGATCAATAATTTTTTTTGTTTTAATTATATATCATTGCATGTTCTCATGTTATATAGTAATATAGATAGACTCGCTATTAACTAGTCCTAACTCTGAAATGTCCATTTCCCTGTGGAAGTACACTTTCAGAAGAAGAGAGAGATCCATACAGAATACCGACAAAACATAACATAAGAATGGCGATGTACTGGCTTGTGCAAGGTTGTCAGGCAGGGGATTCTCTGGTGTTTCATTATTCTGGTCATGGTTCACAACAAAGAAATTACACCGGAGATGAAGTTGATGGGTTCGATGAAACACTTTGCCCCTTGGATTTTGAAACCCAAGGAATGATTGTTGATGATGAAATTAATGCAACACTTGTTAGGCCTCTTCCGCGTGGAGCTAAGCTTCATGCTATTATAGATGCTTGTCACAGTGGTACTATGCTTGATCTACCGTTTCTTTGTAGGATGGACAGGTCTGTAGCACTACGTTCTTTTTCTGCCTTATGCTAGATTGTGTCTCTCAGAAACAACCTCTCTACCTGCCAAGGTAGGGGTAAGGTCTGCGTACACTCTACCCTCTCCAGACCTCACTTGTGGGACTATACTGAGTATGTTGCTGCTCTCAGTGTAACCTTTTCAAGATCATTTAATACCTATTATATGATATTTGATGTCCTTTGGTTACAGGACTGGACGTTATGTATGGGAAGATCATCGTCCTCGATCAGGAGCATGGAAAGGAACAAGTGGGGGAGAGGTTGTATCCTTCAGCGGTTGTGATGATGATCAAACCTCTGCTGATACAGATGTAAACTTCCTGCATCCTCTTAAATTTTGAATCTGGGATATTGAAATTTATCCGACTAAATCAATCTAACTAAGCCGATTAAATGAACCTTCTGATTGATGGCAGAATTTGTCCAAGGTCACTTCAACTGGTGCGATGACCTTTTCGTTCATCCAAGCAATCGAGCAAGGAAAAGGAACTACATATGGAGGTATTCTAAATGCAATGAGATCTGCCATTCGCAGTTCTGATAATGGTGTAGGAGGTGGCATTGTGACATCTCTTCTGACAATGCTGATTACCGGAGGAAGTGCTGGCATTGGAATGAGACAGGTACCTTTTGCCAAACGAATATGTTCGTTTAATTCAATTGTTTGAAACATAAATGTCTAGTTATGTCGAATCAATATTTTGATGTCAAAATTGTTGTTCTCATCTTTTGTTTCAGGAGCCACAATTGACAGCAAATGAGCCATTTGATGTGTACACCAAGCCATTCTCATTGTAGCATCTTACTCATCAAGCAACACTACCAACCTATGGTTTTCAACTTTTCATTTAGCTTTTGGGTGTTGAGTTCCTGTACAGTTACTAAGAAGGCAGTTGTAGGGTATTAAGATTCTTATATTCTTCAATTTCATAAATATTAATCATTCATGTAAAACTATGATTGCTGTAATACGAATTTCATCGAAATTTCTGGAGTATAAATCCATATTTGTGCTTTACCAGTTTCATATTCTTCTTTCCTAATTCTCCCCACCCCGGGAAATCTACGAAGCAAATGAACTATGTAAACATGTGCATTCAAATTCCTGATTAAAATCAGCGGCGGAATCAAGATTTTCGTCAAGATTGTTCATAGCTTTAATTATTGGGTTATCTTTCTTTATTAGTATATCAAGATTGTTCAATAATTAGTATATACAAAAAATGAGGAAGGTTGTATATTTGACCACCCATGCCAAGATGTAGCTCCGCCCCGGATCGAAATAAACAAATTAATTCTATATCGAGGACCAAGGCGAGAAAAAAATAATAATCTGTGGTTATCCAATTAGATATACGGCCTGCAATTTGCCACGTAGGACACGAAATCCGGAACTAAATCGCTTAAGTCTTGTGAACCGGATACTAACTTTCGGACCGACCGGTTCCTTCAAAACACTACGGATAAAATCACCACACATATCCTCTCTACTAAGAGCAGAACAGAGCAGTGAACTCCTCTCTCTTTCTCAGATGGCTGCCGCAACTCATCTTTGTTTTTCTCCACCAATTTCAGTTTCTTCTCTCCCTTTACGCAAACCTAACTTTGTTACTCCCAATCTCCAGACCAGTCAATCTCGAATTTGCACAAGAATACGTTGCAATACAAACTTATTGGGTGATTTTGGGGCGAGAGACCCATTTCCAGCTGAAATTGAGAGTAAATTCGGCGACAAGGTTTTGGGTTTTTCTGATACGGAGCACAAAATTCTCATCCCATCTGCCTCTGCTCTGTCCCTTGCTAATCAGGAATGCACTGATATCTCTCCCAATCAGACTCCCTTGTCGGAATTTGAAGCTAAACAGCTTCTATTCAAGGTTTGATATACTAATTACTCATTCCACCCTGCTCCCCTCCTTGAAGCCTAATCGAACGCACCCTTTCGTTTCTGTCCTTGTATTTATGCCTGCTCTCAGTATATTCTTCATTTGTCTGTAGTTAATTTGTTGATTGGATGAAAATATAGGCCACTTAGAGTACATATTAATGGCACGAAGTTTAGCAAAACAAAAGAGACCTTTTAATCTTGTGGTATTCACTTTCTTTGTGATCTATGGGTGTATGGATAGGAACAAGTTATTCCAGGATAAGTTATTTCATCATTACTACGAAGTAAGGCACTAAATAAATTGAAACAGGGAAGTATCACTTCACCCATTTTATTTTATATAATACTGTTTGATTAGGCACAATAATTATGTAGTAGTATTACATTAGTGATGGAAAAAAAGAAAATTTTCAATGTCTCTGGTTGGGAAGTTTATTTGACAGGAAAACGTCTTTCATATTTGAATGCTTAATCCACTTAAATTGTTGAAAGTTGTGAAGTTGTTTACTTTGTATAAAATAAAATTATTTGTGGTAAGCATTTTGAAAGCAAGAATAGAAAATGTCATACGAGTTTAAGTGGGTGAAGTCTTTTAGTTGAAGTTCTTCAGTTGAATATTTCGTGCTTACTCTTCGGATGATTTCACAAGGTTATACTCTCTTCAACACTCAGTGACTATCAATTCAGAGAAGAGAATGTAGCCTAGTATATCTCTTCATGTTTCATAGCTAGGATTTTCGATGCTTGGTGATTTATAACATTCACAAGAAGAATTTCAAATCATTTAGTCAGGAGGCAGGACTGGAGGAGTATGGTTTTCCCTGGAAATTCTAGAAATTAGAAAAAAATTATAACATGACAAGCTAGAGCCCAAGCTGCTGTCATTTTTCTTCTAACAGAATACCCTTTAATGGAACTACATTGGGAAGGTGGAAATTCAGAAGGTAATAATAGATCAATGGCTGTCGGTGGTTTGACTGCGTGAATTACTGTAATGTTGGCTTCATGTAAACCTGGTTCTGTCTGCAAAGAACCAGGGGCAGAGCCAGGTAGTGACGCACCCCCTATTTATATATGGTTGAAATTATTTTTTATGTATAAATAGGAGATGTTCAACCCCCTTTGACTTCTTCGTGTGTTTACCTTTCATATTTCGAATCGTCTTAAAGAAAATCCTGACTCCACCACTTGTGAGAACTGTGGTTTAATAAGTAAAACCTAAGATCTTTAATAGGTTGAATTGGATAACATAGCACACACTGTGTTGTGGATAAACGAAAAGCATGCAAGTTATAGCGCCAAATTCGTTCTTCAGTTTGTTCTCTGATCCATATGGCTGCAGGTTGTTGGCTGGAGATTAGCAAATGAAGATGGGGTGCTTAAACTACAATGTACTTGGAAATTAAAAGACTTTGATTGCGGGGTTGAACTGATCAATCGAATAGGCAAGGTGGTGGAAGGCACAGGGCACCTCCCCACTCTTCATCAATTAGAGCAGTCTAATCAAGTTCATGCTGAGCTGTGGACTCCTTCCATTGGTGAGTACACTTTCTCAATCGCTCCTCTCCTCCCCTTCTTTAGTCGTCATCTCTAGCATTGCTTACAAATTCATCTGTAGGGTGTTCTAACTGATAATCGTACTGACTTACAGCAAGAATGGGTAAAACACTTGGCAAATTAAGTTTCTTACCGAACTTAACATCTTATTCCCCATGTTTCTTTTACTTGTGTTGGACTTCTTTAATGATCATAGTGGTACACTCTAATTGCAGGAGGTTTGAGCTTGAATGATTTCATTGTAGCTGCTAAAATAGATCAGGTAAAGACATCCGACCTCGTACCAAGAAAAAGAGCCTGGGCATGATCAGATAATAGCTTTGCGAATCACACCAAATACAGTTTCCAGAATTGCAGTTGCTTATCCTTCAGTGATAAAAAAACTCGTCTAATAAACAATGGCAAGGGATTTTTCACTGCATTAATTCTGTATTAACTTTATAATTGATTATTTACAAGGCCAATAGACACATGGTGCTCCATTTCCTAATTCTCTCAACCATGGGATCCAAATCCAAAGGCATAGCAATTCTCAAATCATATGTTTAATTTTTGTTTGTTATTAATGTAAAAGGTAATTAATTTCTTGTAAAATAATGTTTACATTTTCCAATGAGTCAACTTTCATTCCCCCATATCTACTGAATACAGAATGAAAAAATAAAGAAAAGAGAAACTGATTCAATAAAAGATCATAATTCTCCACCATAACTCTGAAACAAAACATATATCTCCAATACATAGTAGTAGCAAAATAAGTACACTATTATATACACAAAAATTAATATAAATGTGAAAGAAGAAAAAATAAGAATACTCTGTTTTTCTCTTTATACTAATAATTTCTAGCCTACAGTATTCTTGGGAGTATTACAATTAGGGCAAGCACGGAGATGAAAAGCACATGATGTACAGACACGAAAATGGCCACAAGGCCAAATAATAGTAGCGGCATTTCCGCGGCATACATAACAGGTTCCGCCCACACTTGGTGGTGGCTCCACCATAATTGGTGGTGGCAGCACCACCACATGAGGATCAACATGAGAGGACTCGACGGACTCCTGCTTCATTTGTGCCTCTAAGCGATGCACCGCATAAAGGCGAGAGTCCAGCACTGCACACCTCACATCAAGACTTGTAACTCTGTTTTGCAACTTTCGACTATGGTGAGTTAACAGGTTTACCTTCTTCTCCAATTCCATTATTCTCATCTTCGCCTGCCTTAATTCTTCCTCTTTCTCTACCAATTTTTTCCCTGCTTCCCTGCTTGAAATACTATTGAAGTGTCTCATATAAACATCAACCAACATGCTTTTCACTTGACCACTCTGCATCACATCAAACAATGTTTACCAAAATCGAAAATGAGTAAATAAATTTTGTTCAAAATAATAGAAATAAGGTTGTAACATACGTGTGATTCGATAAGTTGATCAACACAATCATACATGCGTCTGATAGAAACAGGGACGACACAATCATCATCTTCTTCAGTTAATAAGGCAGTGAAGGAAGTGAAGGGCCTCTTCAAAAGTACTTCCACATTATCAGGTTCGGTAGGGGGCTGCATCTGCTGCTGGCTGTTGAAGTTGAAGTTGAAGGAGGACGGGGTAGGACAAAATTTCTGGAGGGGCAATAGGTTCGCGGGCATAGTTCTTTTCTGCTGCGATACTGCTGCAGAAGAAGGTTCCTCTTTCATTTCTTCCATCTTTCTCTTGTTCTTTGCATCAATACGAACCGCTGCACCAAATTCAAAAACATGTTACCACCTATTCTATCTATATATGTTGAATTAATAAACAAAAAATGAATAAATTAAAACGAACATCGTTTGGGAGGCATTGTTGCAGATCAATTCTCCGGCAGAGGAGCCCTGATAATGATATTTTTTACGCGAAATAAAGAAGAAACTATAATTGCAGTGAAACGGAGAAGAAGAGAAATAGTGAGGAGATAAAGCCATCGGAGTTGAGTTTTTTAAAGAGAAGAAACGGTGGCAAACTTTCGCCAACAGAAACGATGCTTCACAATTCAGACGGGAAAGACGTTAGTTAGGCGCCCAAAAAAAATTTAAAATTAATTAATTTTATGATTTTATTTGTATTTAATTTAAAAAATTATATTATAAAAAAATCATCTATATTTACTATAAATATTTTAGAACTTTGAATTAAACCACTAAAATTTTAGTACTAATAAAGAATTTTTTTTACAATAACATCCAAGATAATGTATTACAACCAAATGACTATCTTATTAACTAGAATTAGTCTCTATTTTTATTAAATAATAATATTATTATTTATTAGAATTTTCTTTTATAATAATATCCAAGATAATGTATTACAACCAAATGACTAACATCTTATTAACTAGAATTAGTCTCTATTTTTATTAAATAATAATATTAATTTATTATCTGATATAAAACCAAAACAAGTAGTGGTTAAGAATTAGAGCTATTTGGGTCTACTTGTTTAATGTTTTTAAGCTAAAATAATTTTAAAACACTTATATACTCTATAATTTAAATAAGAAAAAAGAAGTGTTTATAAGTTATAAGTCAAAATAATAATAATTTTGTTTTTAAAAAAATTATAAATCAATCCAGATAATAATAAAAAATTACTCTAAATTACTTATATTATTATTATTATGTATATATTTATGATCCTTTAATAAAACTTAATTTTAAATCATTAATTTTATTGAGACACACTTAATTTAAAATAACTAATAACACAACATAAATTTAAAAAATATTTTTTATAAGGGCTTAATTTTATGAAAAATCAAACACATTGTTCCGAGCACATGCAGCATAATTTTTAGTATATGGTCTATTAATTCATTTTTTCCGATTAAACTATTTTACGAATAATTTTGAATAATTTGATATTTAATTAATTTCAATAATAATTCTTTACTAAATTGACTTGATATTTAATCTGCTTAGATGAGAGAATATTTTCAAGAATGTTGTTGTAAGCTCTAGGTAGATTTTTTTTTTTTTTGGTAACTCATCTAATTATGTAATTGGTTTCTCTAATTAAAATAATTTATACTATCTTTTTAAAAAAAGAGATTTATGAGAGGTTGTATGTTAGACGCATCTCAATCATTTTCTTTTTAGATATTTATCCGTATTTTTAAGAAAAAATCACAGAACAATCCTTTCATGTTCGATATGTGTATTATCATGTTGATCATGATGAAATTTGTATTTTCAGCCACTAATGGAGGTCAAATGATTTTGAAGGCCCACTTTCGTAGCAGCAATTGTGGTGGCAGCTTCATCCATTATTATCTGATTATTTCATAGCCATTTATGGATCAAGTAGAACCAAGGAAAATTCTTGACTCCTAGTATTGAACATACACTGCAATAATGGAAAAAACAATAATCATGTAGTTTTCAAAATAACAGTTTATAATTAATAAATTTCTACAAATTATAAACTCTAAACACAACTTTGCAGCAACGATTTAAAAAATTTAATTTCACTCAAATTACAACCTAAAATGGCAACAATTTCAAAATTTTAATTTTTCAAATTACCTCCTCAAATATGAATTAAACAATCGCTGTCAAAATATAGGAACCCAACAAGGTTAAATCCCACATAGAGTGAATTAAAGACAAACTGGAATTATGGTTCTTAGATATCTAAATTCAAGTAGATAATTTATTATCAACTCATTCAAATGTGTTCATTGTGCAAAATTGACGAATCTGCTAGTCTTCTAAAGCCCCTCGGCTCGAGTAAGAGAACTTTACCCTAAGTCTTTGCTAGCATTTGGGTGTTAGATTAATTTGTTCATCGTCATATGCCTCAAATTAGTTATATTATCTCTAACTAAAGCAATAAGATGGGGTTGGTAGTCCCGAAATCCCCATCTTTTTTTCAATCTATTTTTCTATTTCATAAGTGTGGTATCAGAACCGTTCATTGATCTCAATAAATTTGTGAGAACATTAAGGAAGAACTTTTAATCACCTTTTTAATCTATTTTTATTTTTAATTCAATTTTAATTCGTGCTTTTATTTTTAATGCAAGACTATTTTTAATTGATTTTTAGCATATATTAGTTTTAACCTTGTGTTTCAACCATGACAAGCAATATTCTCTCTTTCAGTGCATCTCAAATCTTCATTAGAGAAAATGATTAAATTTGAAGAGTTAAGATGAAATCTTATTTTGAAACTTATAATTTGTGGAAAGTTATAATGAAAAATTAACCTCATACAATCACTCTCTAGATATCAAAATCAAACTTCATTCAAAAGAAAAAAATAAATAATATAAAGCCAATATTATAATTCAATCTCCAGTTGTAGATTTAATCTTCTCTGAAATCATTGCATGTGAGATAACTAGAGAAGCTTGAAAAGAATTCGAAAAGGAATACCAAGAAAGTGAACAAGGCACACAATTAAATTATGAATTTGAAAAGAGATTTTGAATCTCTTGAAATGCAAAAATGTGAGATCATCACTAAGTATTCAAACATAATGTCTTTTGAATGTCAATAAAATTAGGTTGTTTGACGAAGATTTTAAATATAATAGAATAGTTTTAAAAAAATTATGACTATTTTTTGAGAGATTTGAGTCTAAAAGCTTCACTTTGAAAGAGTCTAAAAATCTCTCTACCATCTTTCTGGCAGAATTAATAAGTGTTCTTCAAATACAAAAGCAAAGAAAAACTCTTAAACAAGATAAAGTTATTGAAGATACCTTTACGCAAATCACCAAAAAAAAAGTTAATTATGTTTGTGGAGATTTGATGCATTATGTGAAAGTTGCAAACAAACAAGTCATTTACAAAAGCGTACAAGTTCAAAGACACTCAAGATATTTCACAAACACTAATTTCGTTTGGTAGAGTTTATTAGCAGAAATAATGCATTCATTAACTCTGTGTATTAGTAATACCTTGTTTGGTATACTTTTTCATGATATGGTTTATTCACTCAGTGTATTAAGACCTATATTACTAACAACATAGATTTCTAGGTATTAGTAATGCAATAAATTTTAATACGTGCATTAACATGATTAAAGACCTCATTACCCCTTGAAATATTTGCAATGTATGCTATTTTTAGTACATCAAATCAAACAATGCATAAAAGATAGTCTCTCTCTATATATAATTAATGCAACATTACTAATATACTCTATTTAGTATTATTCTTATACGTTTGAGTTTTGACCAAACAAGCAAATATGTGGGGAGAACGAACTTTATTAGATTGTCACAACAGAATCCAGGAGAAGAACATATTTAAAAAATAATTAAGTAATTTAAGAAAAAATGTTAGAAATTTACTTTTCTTCTACTATATGATTAAACATTAATGACAGAATATTTTTATTTTTTATTTTAAGTTTAAAATATTTATAGTATTTACTTTTTCATTTCAAGTGCAGGATTTATATTAGTTATAAATTGTTATTTTTTAATTTAATATCTAAATATATAACATATATTTTTTAATTACTTATAAATAATGAGATATACCCTTCTATTTAAATTAATGAAAGAATCATTACAAAAAATTATTATTCATTCTCTTTTTAATTTTCTTTTCTAATTTCTTCCATTCCATAGCACAATTTAAAAATAAAAGTATTTTGTATACATTAGAATGTGAATTGTTGGAGGGTTAATTATCCTCATACCTCCAACTTCACCTTTTTGAAATTTTGGCGACTACAGTTCACAGATAGCTTTTGCTGTTTTCCCCATAAGCAAAGCAGCCAAATTCAGCACACTCACAATTCAAGAACTAATGATGGCCGCCGCAATAGCTTCTGTTACTCTATTCTCTCCATTTCTTCCTTCCCCAGGTTCCGTTTTTTCTACCTTTCACTCCAAACTACTTTTTTCTGTATTTTTACGCTTAATTTGTATTGGTAATGTAGGATTTCATGAGTCATGTCTAAGCTTAAATTGGAGAACCCACAAGGTATTTCTGCTTTCTTGACGTTTTTTTCCGGTTAGATTTTGATAAGATAGACATAAAGGAGTTGATTATCTACTTGAGTTCATGTAGTACACATGGTGTTCGACGAAATGCTTCAGTGAGAACGAAGGCTCTGTCTTTATTTTATTTTTCTTATTGCTGAAGAGACTCTTTGGTTGCAGAAACAGTTAGCGAGGAAAGCTGGTCCTGTTAAAGTTACAGCTAAATTTGAGCTGAATCCTCCACCTTATCCTATGGTATTTATTGTTCCAACTTTCAAACAACATCGGGATTTCTTCTTTTTGTTAACTACATCCTGAATCTATCATCGTTGTTTGTTGTTTATTGTGTTTCGAGTATCGCACTATTTTGTGTTCTTGTTCCTTTCTTGTAGGATTTGTAGTGCTTCCCTTGTTAGTTGTTATGTTTTCTTATTCTTTGTACTTGAATTTACTACACTTGGACCGATGGTCTTTCGAAAAGAGCCTCTTTATCTCCGTGAGGTAGTGGTAAGGTCTACGTACACTCTACCCTTCCCAGACCTTACTTGTGGGATTCCACTGGGTATGATGTTGTTGTTGTTGTTAACTACATCCTGAAAGTGTTTTTGTTATAGAAGTGTATTGACTGTGAGCGTTAGTGAGTACTATGATTCAGTTCCAAAATTGCTTAAATTTGTGGATTGGGAAAATCAAGTCTTGGAATGATGGGCTCCAATCGTAAAACCTCAAAATGGTGCCCCTAACACTCCTGCTCTTCTCATCCTTCCCATTTCCCTGTCTGAAGAATGATAATGCTTCAGCTTGAGTTTTTCAAATGAATGTTAGACCTCTGTTCGAAGAAGAAGAAAACATGACCTCTTGCCTGTAACTTAGTTTCTCTCCTTCAATATGCTTTAGACATTTCACATGTGGATATCATGATGTAGAATGCTCTGGAGCCTCATATGAGCCGGACTACATTTGAATATCACTGGGGGAAGCATCACAGGGCCTATGTCGACAACTTAAACAAGCAAATAGTCGGAACAGAACTGGATGAACTGACGCTAGAGGACATAATACTTATTACATATAACCAAGGCAATCTCCTTCCACCATTCAACAATGCTGCACAGGTGAGAAACAGACAAGTAGATCCCTCACCCCCACCCCCATCCCCACCCTTTGTTACCTTCTTGGGGGGATCTCCAAGTGCAATGTCTATTTTGGAGAACAGAACTGGGTACCCCTAGTCTTTTATCATTCAGCTTCTCAATTTATTCTTCATCAAGGCTACACATTTTTTGTTTTACAATTGATAAGTGTATTCCAATTAAACCTTATGGTTGTATGGTTGTAATGTTTATTTGTAATACATATTTGATTAAGATCACAGTTAGGTGTTGAGAATTACATAGAAGTTCTACCAATAAGTGAAGAAATATCATAGAGAAGTCCAATGGCTCGATAGTTTCATGTGTTTTGGTTGATATTCTCCATCTAATTCCACGTCTTTTATATCCCCCTGGCCCTCTCTCTATACAGGCTTGGAACCATCAATTCTTCTGGGAGTCTATGAAACCTGGTGGAGGAGGAGAGCCATCTGGTGAACTATTAAAACTAATCAACAGAGACTTCGGCTCCTTTGAAGCATTTGTTAAAAAATTTAAGGCAGCTGCTGCAACACAATTTGGTTCTGGGTGGGCTTGGCTTGCATGTGAGAAATTATTTACCTTTTATCTGCATACTTACTTGTTCCTGTAACCCTGACTGTAATCTTAATGCTTCTTCTACTCACTTTGCAGACAAAGCAAATAGACTTGATGTAGGAAACGCGTCAAATCCCCATCCTTCCGATGAGGACAAAAAGCTTGTAATTGTGAAAACACCTAATGCTGTAAACCCCCTCGTTTGGGATTACTCGGTGAGTAGAACTGCATTCTTCTCTGTTGCTTTAGTGGAGGTTTCAAGTTCTAGCATGGTAGTTAAAATCATTAGGTGAATCTCACAACTGTGTCTTATTGGATGCAGCCACTCCTCACTATAGATGTTTGGGAGGTAAGCAGAACGTGCTCTTTTGTCAATATATTTGATTCATTTTGGTCCACATCTTCTTGCATTTTGGTGATTGTAATGGTTATTGATACCAAATCTAATTTTCTAAATCTTTTATTTGAAACTGCAGCATGCTTACTATCTGGACTTCCGGGTAAGCCTAGCTGATAAAATTGCTTAAATATGTCCTGATTTTTCCTATAGAATTCCTTTAGAAAAGATTGTGCTAGTCTAACGGTTGCACTGTCATCTCTTTTCCTCTAGAACCGGCGCCCTGACTACATATCAATCTTTATGGAGAAGCTTGTATCATGGGAGGCAGTGAGTTCTAGGCTTGAAGCAGCTCAAGCTCAAGCTGCTGAGCGGGAAAAAGAAGATGAGAGGAAGAAGAGAGAGGAGGAAGAGGAGTATCAAGCCAGTAATGAAATTAGAGAGATGTATGTGGAAACTACAGATTCTGAGGCGGACTAATTTGCGTTATTCCTCTCAAGTTCAGTTTTGGAAATGGTATCAAGTCAATTTTGCGAAAGCAGAATAAAACGGCTTAGCAAGATAAAGTTGGAGTTAGGATGTTAGAAGTTTAACGAATGTAATAGCAAGATAAAGCTGGGGTTTTGATGTTAGAAGTAGTATTACGATGTGAGCAGTACATGTATAGTGAAATTCATCTGATTTTGATTCCTTATAATTGCCCAGTGCATCATACTAATTTCGAATGATACAGAAAGCTTTCGATATTGCAGGTGCTAGAAAGAGGTTTTTTATATTAGATAGCATGAATTCAGCTACTACTGGAAAAAAAATAATCTTTGAAACAATATAATTCTCATCACTGAAGTTTGAAGGTAACATATGAAATGGCATCTAACCATGTATACATTAGGAGAGTTTGTCCCCTGCATTTATTCATGTGATGCAGGGATAAAAACAGGCAACACCATGCATGCACAGGGATAAATCCGTTGAAAATCAGGAAGACT
The DNA here is from genome assembly GCA_029582725.1 of Solanum chiquidenum. Lineage (NCBI taxonomy): Eukaryota > Viridiplantae > Streptophyta > Magnoliopsida > Solanales > Solanaceae > Solanum > Solanum chiquidenum. The sequence continues at coordinate 5,005 of JAJOOS010033333.1, read as the reverse complement.
TTGTGGTTTCCAACAGATACAGAAGGAAAAGAAAAGTGAACAGGTACTAAGACTGTATTTAACCGGTCAGAGCAGCATTAAGGGCGCTGTGTACATCAACTCCAACCTGGGCCTCAGCTTTCTCTTCATCAGTTGATGCAGTGCTTAGCTTCTGTGTGAACTCCGTGAGGCCCTTTTGAACCAAATTGGGATCGATTTGGTCAAGTGGCACAGCTTCAACAGCAACTATATCTGCGAAAGAATTTGCATGAACAAACGCAAACCCACCGCTCACAAAGTACTTGGTCACATCGTTGCCTTCGTGAACTGATAAGACGCCAGGCTTCAGCTCTGCAATTGTCGCAACATGCCCAGGCAAAACACCCATTTGTCCTGTAGTAGCGGGGATGATAACCATATCAACCTGCAATATGATTGAAAAGAAGGAATAAACATCTTGGGCTTTGAATTTTCAGATGATGTAATCCATGCACATTCTTCATATCGACAAGTTCTCTCGTATCACATGACAACAAATATGACATCCATCCACAGCATTGAAATTGAATAACAAAATTTTAGATTGATTCAAGCAACAGTTCTAGTTGCTAATCCAAAACATAATACGCACAACAGTCGGATACTGGAATGTGTATTTAAGATTTCTGAAAATAACTAACCATTCCCAATTAAAAGTAAACTTACAAACTTCCAGACAGCGGTTAACACCCAAGCTGATAAACTGTTGAGAAGTCTTATACAGCTCAAAAAAGCTGTAAGAACAGCTACTGTCAAAAAGCTTTTGATTTATCTTTTCCCTTCACTTTTTAAGCAGCTGGAAGTTTTTTTTGTTTTTTTGTGTGTGTGTGTGTGGGGGGTGGGGAGGAAGCAATAGAACGTACAGTTTCGACCGCACCCAGTAGCTTTGGCGCAGCCTAGTATATGAGTTAAGAAGTGTATGTGTAAAGGAAATATACTAAATTTCGAACCCAGTAACTCAAATGGTCGTTGGGTTCAGCTGCATCTGGAATTCATCAAGTTAGAATCCTTAATCCGTTTTTGACTTTAAGTACCGAACAAACATCCCACAAATAGACAAAGAAATTGTTGCACTATTTCTTTGTAGCATAAGCAAGTAAAAGAATATGTATCATATATTCCTTTTGGAAGGCCAATGTTGCAAGTACAACTTCTTGACTAGAATGCCAAAGACTTCTCTTTAGTAAGGTACCTAAGCCAGATACTCATGGAATCAACAGACAACCAAATTGTATTAAAATGAAAGTGCATATCATCAGTCATTTTTCCTTGTCAATACACAACCACCAAATCTATTCATCCCTAGAAAGTGACAGAGGACCAGAGCTGCTATTTTGAAACTTTAAGATATGAGAAAGCTACTATTATTTATCAGTATCATAAGAAATTTCCTTGATCCAATTGATCCCTCAAATATCAGTTTATCTGACAGCTGCTACCTCCTCTTTGGTCACGACTCATGATTTACTTGACCCCTTTCCATTTTAGGATGTCCAAGTCACTTTAGCCATCTACCAGAATAACAAAAATTCCATCTTTCCAAAGCCAAAATAGGATTTGATATAGTGCTCACTCTGTACTACCATACTTTCACATATTTCAACTACTATTATCTTAAACATGTCCCAAGAGAGTTCTTATTTATTCATTCAAAATTCTTAAACTCCAGATGCTCAAAAGATGGATCAATTGGAAAGGACATATACTAAGATAGAAAAATGAGGGTAGCTTGCCTAGCAGAAGAAAATACATTACTTAAGCCTCATGATTCCAATTGATTGGTTGAGGTAATGCCTTTTTCAAAAAAAATAATACACATTACCAGTACTTGACAAGTTGAACGCACATAATATTGATGGTAGAGGACAAGCATCACTAGACATATAAAGAAGCAGCAAACTGAAAAGATTGCAGAGCAGAAACCAAATTTTGTGCACTTAATAATTCTGTAGTCAATGCCCACAGAAGTTATTGTTGACCACTGTATGGTTAAAGCAACGGGGGAGGGGGCATGCTGCTTGCAAATAAGTCATTTAGCAAGAGCAGGAAAAAAAGCAAGACATAGTCTCTGCATCAAGCACTTGACTACCTGGTCTAAATATATCTCCCTTCAATTAACAAGTCTTAACACCAAAACAATTGTAATCTACTTGACTGATACAATTCTCCAATGTAGTAATTTTCCAGCTTTCATTTCCATGTCATTGTCAGTTAACAAAATGTGAATTTGGTATTGTCCACGTTCAAGCAACAGAACTAGAGGTTATCTGGTGCAAAATAAAATTTCTTGAAATTCCTTGCAGCCCAGCCATTTCAAGCTTTAAACATGAGAAAATTGACTAGCATGACATCTGCAAATCATGAGCTGATTGATCTTCAACATATCTCATGCGTTTTAAGAATTAAGACACAACATCAGCAAAAGTAACGACTGTTTAAAGTTGGTAGTGAACTTGAAACTAAGCAACCACCAAACTAAAATAGGGAAAGGAACAGTAGTTTACAGTTGGTTCTGATACTTGAAACTAGCATCCGCCATCAATTCATCTCAGTCATTAGCATGGGAGAAGTTGGAATTATATAAAATCATCTATAACACACTCGAAGATCATTAATAAATCCAACAAATTCTCATTTTTCTCTGCCTCACTCAGCTTGTTAATTGTCAACAACCAGTTTTAAAGAAACAACTCTAAAAAAAAAAAGTCAAAATAGAGAAAGCAATGAGAGGAAAGATAGAGATAGCATAAGGGAAAAGCGAAAAAATTCTCCCGATTTCACCAAAACATTTCCAGAATTCCATTTTTTACTAACCACAAATTAGAATAAGTAGTAAAATTAATAAATGCTAATAGAAAGAAAAGAATTTCGTTTGTACATTACCTCTTTACCGGAGAGTTCAGATGAATAAGGAAGGACAAAGTTGACACTGAGTTTGGAAGGGATAGATGACGGAGTTGCGGGCCTAGTTTTCATGAAGGCAGATGGAGTCATAGGAGGTTCCGTGTTGGGTATTACTTTCTTCCAAGCCTCCGGAAAAGTGGAATCAACGCGATTCGCCGCTGGCAGGTCAGTTGAAAAAGGGCGGCGCCACGTCATCGTGGTGGCTCTAGTTAGGAGTCTAGAACTTTGTCGGAGCATGATTCTGGATGGTTCAGGAGGCGGAGATCGGCGGCGATTGATCGGAAATGGTAGGGCAGGTGGCTATTGTTCGGGGCAAGTCAAATTTGGGCTGATGCAAAAAAGTTCAAGTTATTTCGGATCAAATTACAGGCCCAAAGAAGGACCGCTAATTTTCAGGAATTTGGGGAGAAAAGAGGGAAATAGTCACTATTTAAATTGATATAATTAAATTTGAATTTGAATAGTTTCATAAAAGGCTATAGTATATATATATTATATGTACTTCAGTAATATTTTGATTATTTACCTAACATAGCTATTTATTTTTTATATTGGAGTTATATCTAAGTTGATTATTGCTCAAAATTGAATAAGAAATTCGATTTTAAATCAAAATTGAGAGTGAAAACAATCTTCACTATATTAAATTCTCATAACTTCTTTGTGTCACATATATATTATTTGGTGCAAATATCAAGTAATTCCTCGATCACAAACATCATGCTATGCTATGATTGATGGAATTTAGGTTGCACTTGAGTTTAGCAGATAGTAGTATTTTTCAAGTGTTGTTATTCTTGTTTATTTGTAAGTAATAATATTAGTCCTTGATAGTTGTTATAAATAAAATATTGACCTAACTCATCAATGATCCCCTAAAGTTGGCACGATGTTTTATTTAGATACCTTAACTGAGAGACGTTCATTATAGACACCTAATGTAGAATCTCGCTGTGTCATTTTAACAATTTTTGCTTACATGGCATAATGATTGATAGGCGCGTGAAAGGATTATTTAGTTAATTTTTAATTATTATTTTTCATCTTCTTCCCATTTTCAGCCACCATTCTGACCAAATTAAATTTCATCCATTGTGAATTAAGGTTTTTCAAAAAAAATGACGAAAAATATTTTTAAAATTTAAGAATAAACTCATTCGTAAAATTCTTTCATGGAAAATTTAATATTTACTACAAAGTGAATTTAAGAAAGATTGATAAAAGCTTATTTGAAATAATTTGTGAGGAGTGAATTCAACGAAGCGCAGCATATAGGTGTGGGTGGGAGTAATTTCTGTGAAAAGGGACAGGAATTTGGAGAAAGCAAAGCGGGGGAGCCCGGGGTTATTTTGCAAACCCCAAAACAGAAATTCAAAGCAGAAAGGGGATTTGTTTATTTGGATATTTTGGAGAAGGTGATTGGGGGGTGGGAGGAAGTGTATTTGGAGAAGGCGATCGGGGGGTTGTGGGCCGGGGGTGGTTTGGAGAAGACTATCGGAGGGAGGAGAAGACGATCGGGGGTGGGGGGCTTTGGAGAAGACGATCAGGGGTGGGGTGTTTTGTTTGGGAGGGGGGGTCTTTTAGTTGGCTTAAATTTTATTTTACTTTTATTTGGGGGAAAATATCATGTGTCATTAATTCATTGGTCAGTTTTTATTTTTACTCAATATTAAATATTTATAAATTATTTTTGACACAAATGACAAATCATTGTTTAATTTGTTACTTTATACGTCATTGACGAGTGTAATTCACACACATTATATGTTTTTGTTGATATTAAAAAAGGTGTCAAAATGACACAACGAAATCCTACATGAGGTGTCTAAAATAAACATCGTTCAGTTAAGGTGTCTAACACTCTGTTTGGATCATTATTACCTATTGTATTGTATTGTTACTGTACCTACACTGTTTGTTTTGATTGTTACTTAAAATGTATTGTATTGTATTGTTAAATTTCGTTGTTACGTAACAATGAAAACCCTCATTTTATGGAACAACCAATTTGGTGTGTTCCTATTGTTACTTAATTTCTTTTTCCAATTATATCTTTACATAATATTTCATAATACTATTTTAC
>JAJOOS010033332.1:0-22596 GCA_029582725.1 Solanum chiquidenum | reverse complement strand
ATGACATGGATAATTGTGGATGGGATGGTAATTAAATTAGTTATTTATAATAAAAAAAATTAAAAACTCTAATTTAAATTATGCTCTTTATATGTTGCCTAAATTAAATTTCTAATATGCAATTTTTTTTTCTCATTAGCAAATTTCAAGTAAATTATTTGAGTTAAAAATGAAAAAGAAAAAAAATTCTCTCGATACTATACAAATTAATCAAAAACACTGAAAAGAATTCTATGACAATTTAAATATGTTGTGAAAAATAATAAAATTTGACTCTATTTCATAAAGAAAAAAATAAATTTAATTTTTTAAAAAATATCAATTTAAGTTTTAAAGTTAATTTACTATCTCTACTAATTAATTATAAAATATCCAATTAAAAATGAACACGTGTCCATATTAATTAGATTTTAATACCTTTTTTCATATCTCACACGCATCTAAGAGAGTGAACACACTCTCTGTGCCACCTCAGCACGAAAGGGTGCGTTTATTACACTTTAAAATAATTCAAGTGAGTAATAGGTCTCATGTATAGATAAGGTGTGTCATTGGGATTTTTCGCATATAGTTGAGGGAGGTACTTGTGTATTTTCCCAAAATTAATACATGAATAACTTTTATTCTATTTCCAAACCAAACAATGTATAAAATTAATACATGAATAATCAAATTTGATTGACTCTTATACAGTAACCAAACGGCTCCTTAAGGGCTCATTTGGTAGCTGGTTTAAGCTACATCTAATACATGAATAATATTGTTATCCATGTATTATTTTTATATCATGTTTGGTTTGTAAATAGGATCAAGTTATTCATGCATTAAATTAATACAACGTTTGGTTGGTAAGTTTTCAAACATTGTATAAAGTTATTCATGTATTAATTTTATACAATGTGCGGTTGGTAGCTTTTCAAATGTTGTATAAAAATTATTCATGTATTAATTTTATATGGTGTTTGTTGCGTCTTTTGTATAACTTATGAGGAAATCTATGTTTAATTTATATGGGGTAGAAGGTGAAATAAGTTACTATGAAATACATATTTATCCCTATCAATTTACTTTTAAATATATATTAATTTATAACAAATCAAATAATTAATACATGTAAAAAAAGCTCTGTGAGTTTTTTTGCTTTTGAATGTTTATCTTCTTAATTCCTTAATTACTTCTTGTTAACTATTTTCTGGCAATTAATTGTAATTAATTTTCTTGCATAGTTTCTCTACAACGCACTGCCAATACAAGTTTTAATTTAAATTACCTATTGCTTGATAATATTGAAAAATTTACTTCATTACGTTATTGCTTTTAGTTATTGGTATTTATTTAATTTTAATGTGTTACTTATATAATTGGTTATTTAATGGTTATAATAAATATTAGCTCACTAATTATTTTTTGGAATTAAGAAATAAAAATTAGCTCCCTATGTGTTGTAAGCTCTACATAACTAAACTCTGCATAAATAATACTGTAATGACTCGGTCGGTCATTTTTAAAAAGTTTCGTGAATTTATCGTTTTACACTTCTGATATCGACCCTGAATCTTTTATGATTGAGTTTGAAAAATTAATTTTGAAATTTGAGTTATAAGTTGAGAATTCGGTAAGTTTTGAGTTTGGAAGGCTTATATTGTTAAGAAAGTGGTTTTTGGAGGCTTTTGAAGTTTCGAGTGTCAGAATGGATTTCCATTAGTCCCGAATTGTGGAATATGGACTGTGAGAGTTATCGGTTTCAGATTCTGAGTCTTTTGCGGATTTGAGGCCCTAAGTTCTGAATTTGTGAAAATATAGTCTTCAGATTGACTTTGGTCAACATTCAGTGTTCGGATGCTCAGATAGGGATTTCAAGAGTTTCATTGAATTCCTGGGACGATATTAGGCCTAAGTGAGGTCTTGGTTGATTTTTGAGAGGTCCCGATCTTGTTTTAGTCTTTTTAGGCGTGAGTTAGTATTTTTGTGGTTTTCACGGATGTCGGGTTGTTACGACCCAATTTCGAAAACTAAGGTTCCGAAATCAATTTCACAACTTTGGCAATTTTTGATAAGTTTTGAAAAAATTATAATTTGGAAGTCGCCACTTAACTTTTTAGAAAAATTAAAAAAACCATTTAAAAAGGAAATTTTTGAAAGAAAAACATTTTAAATAAACCAGAATCGGGTAAGAATTCAAATAATTCTCTAAGGAAGGAGTTTAGGCATCCTAGAGAATCCGCTAACACGCGGTTGACCGGCGGATTAAAAAGCTTGGCTAATTTTTCAAAAAGAGAACTTACATTACTTTTAAAATCTTGTTGAAAACTTAGATAAAAAATCTCTTGATACTTCTAAAAATCTCAAGAATAAGGCTGACTTGAAACTTTTATCCATAATTAAGTTTTGAATCATACAACTAATTCAAACTCATAAACATGGAGTAGAGAACCTTGTTTAACAATTATGAAAGGATATAAAAAATCCTCAAGTCATTCATACAATGTCCTAATTAAAAGACAATTAATCTATTTAAACAATTTTATTCTATTCAAAAAATTGAACTAAATAGTTAGTTCAAAGTCATAAACATGGATTCAAAGTTAATTACTAACTATGAAAGAATATGGATAATTCACAAGTTAGTCTAAAAGCTTAAGTTGCCTAACTTGAAAGAATTTTGAAAATTTAAATACTTAAAGTAAACAACTAACGAAATAAAAGAGTTATTTAAAAACTTCCAAGGATTCATCTAACTTAGATAAAATAAATGTTAGAAGTTAAGAGCAATTATCACAAAATCACAATACAATGAAAACAAATTTCAAATAGAACTTGGACAATTTTAAGTCCACTTGCTACTTCTTGATTGTTGTTGCTGGTGCTATTTTCAGACTTTTGAAGTCCAAAAAAAAGGTTATTTTTAGCCTTCGAAACTGCTGCAATTCTGCCTCCTGTCGGCTGTTCAAATTTCGGCCAATTTGAACGGAAAAACACTTTCATTTCAACTCTTTTGAGCTGCTGTTGCTGCTGGTTTTCAGGTTTTTAACTCCAATGTATTTACTTCTCTTTCAACTTGGTAGAGGTTGACTCGAAAAGAAGAATATGCAAGCGATGGGGAGTCCATTGGACTCATTCGGATAGAGTTCATGCGTAAGAAAAGGAGGAAGAATTAGCACATGTGGAGTAGATAATTTCACATTTCAAACACTGAAATGTAATCAAAACAGAGACACCTTGAATGAATAGAAATAAAGTCAGGCACACCGATTATATTCTATGACAGAAAGGTGTATAACAACCATATAATGAAGGGAGGCAGGCTGATTAACATAATACTATTCAAATGATATTTTAAAAGCATGAAGCAACCAGACTTGAGAAACAAATACAAACTAAGACACCCCCCTTATGGAGACAAGGAGCAATGTCTTGGAAAAGAAACTGTAAAAAGGGATAAACATTTAAGAGAACAATAGCTCTTTATACTATAAGCAAATAACATAGCAAATATAACTTATGAACTTTTAAACATATCATTTGAATCAATTCTCTAGCAACGGATTAGAACATAGAAAAATTGATTTCATTATACAAACCAACTTAAGATTATTCTAACAGTGTTATTATCTAAACAAACAAGAAACTTATGTAAAAAGCTCACAGGAAACAAAACCACAAGTGAATATGAGCTAATGCCTAGGAAAGACCAGCCATATGGATTACATTTTTTCACATAAAGATATTAAAAGAGAGATAACTGATGAGCTTAACTAGAAGGCCACCACAATATTTACACAATAATTAACTGCAAACACAGAGAAGTAATATTTTTACTGTTCGAAAGAGACTAATACTAGCTGAAATAGAAGAATTTAACAGCTCCTTAAGAATCATTGATAGCATAATAACAGGGCAATAAAATACTCATGATATAAATCATATTGCAATGAGCAGGAAGATCAACACTAACAGAAAATGCCAAATATTAAAGTCAAATTTCACATTTTTTAATAAACTAAATCAGGCATACACAATCATTAAAGAAAATAACACAACACTTCATATCAAATTAAGAATAAACGGTTAATACACAACAAAAACTAAAAAGGACTTTATTTAAGCAAGCATACAACAGAGGAATCTACTACTAATTTCAAAAGCATAAAAAAAAACTGAAGGAAGAAAAGGGAATAAGAATGTTACCTGATTCTGGGCAGTGAACAGGAACACGAGTTGACAGAGACGATTCCACCTCTTTCAACTCTAACGGACACAAAGTTTTGAACTATTGAACCAAGAGTTCCCAAGCATTTTAGGGGTACTATCAGGTCTAAAAATGTCCCCCCTGTGAACGGTGAAGAGAGGGGCCTATTTATAGGACCTAAAATCTCACGAAATTTGGAAAGACTTTCAATGTGGGACTGCTGTGAATTTAAATTTTTTTGAGAAAGTGCCAGGAAACCTCGAATTGTACTACAGAGGGTAAAATCGAGAGGAAAAGAATTGAGAAGAAATAAGAAGGACAAGTTACCGTTTGAATTCGTATGCCTCGCTGGATAAGAAAGGACGAACGAGACAGCTATATGAAATTGATGTTCCTCGGCAAAAATTGGATAAACCACGGCTAGGACTCATTGGAATTATTGGGTTCACGTCGTTCTTCTTGTGAAGGAGAAGAGGAACGCGTGAGGGGAGAGAGCGTGAGTTCTAGAAAGTAAAAAGAAAAGGAAAAAGGAGCGCGTGGAATGGGGTCGGCAGCTTTTTTGGGCTTTTGAAATTGATTTTAAAAAAGTTTAAGGCCTTGCCTCAGTTCCTTGGTATGAAAATAAATTATGTATCCAATTAATTATTAAGCTTCTTAACTTCGACAATATAAATTAATCATTTTGACATAAAAATCTAAATTATTTTGAAATAAAAAAGAGTAGTTACGTAATCTAATTGATATTTTGAAGAAATAAAAATGCTAACTTAGTTAAAACACCATTTTAGTAAAACGATTTTCTAAATATTTATTCAAAAAATGAAAATTATATAAATCTATATATTTTAAATATATAGAGATATATTTTATAGAAAAAAAATGAAAAATCGCCTTGAAAATGATTTCTAAAGTATTTTCGATTTTTTCAAAATAATCACTTTAAATTGTTTGAATTTTAAGAAGCTTAAAAATTAATTAAATTGTGGATGGTCAAAACTGGGTGTCAACACGGGTCAAGGAGACCTCAGATTCGTGTTTTGATGGTTTTATTGAGTCCAGAACATTGAGTATAATTGTTTAGCATATGTGGTTTGTGTGTACAGAGTTTCGAAGGAATTTCGAGGATCCTTTAGATGATTTAAGAGTTGGTTGATTTGTTGATGTCTGTGTTCTAGTGCTATTCGCTTTCGCGAGAGATAGCTTGTATTTGTGTGACTCGTTTTAGCGAGGTTTGGGTCATTGTTGCGAAGGGTCAACCCCTGTTGACCATGCATTTGCGAAGAACTTTCGCTTAAGCGACCTCCACTTTAGCGAAGGTCTGATCACTTAAGCAAGACCCAAGCTTTTAGCGAGGTTCGCTTAAGCGAACCCATGGTCGCTTTTGAGATATCTAGAAGGGTTTTTGTCTTGCAAATTTCGGGGTTTAAGCCCCACTCTTTCATTTTTGAGTTTGGGGAACCCTTGGTGGCGATTGTTGAAAGGATTTTCTGTGCTAAATCAATTAGGTAAGTTTTTATGATAATAAATCTTCATTTTCCTTTGGTTATTTATAGATTCTAACATCAGAATTTAGGATTTGATTTGGAAATGAGAAAGTTTTGCAAGAACTTGAGTTTTGGTCTAAACTGATAATTTTGAAGTGGTTTTGATCCCTCTCTCGAAATGGTCTTCACTAATGAGTTCGCAAAGCCTTAAAGATTGTCACTCCCCGAGCCTACACCGTGGGCGAGACTGGCACTCGAGAACCATTGTTGTCCCCAAGCGAACCTTTGGCATGGCTTACTACTCAGCAAAAGACTTTTACTCAACAAAGATAAATCCATGAAATAAACTAGAATGTTATAAAAGAAAACATTCAACTGGCCATAAAGGGAACTCAAGTCTTATAATCAAAACAACTTAAATGAATAAGACTAATGAACTAATAGTTATTTGTCTATGGAGCCTCTAATACTATGAGGGATGTCGGGACAAGACCCCCGATCATCCTAACAACTCAAATGACAAAGCAATATAAAAGGGATCCTTCAGAAAGCAAGGAGGCTTACCAAATGACTCTTAAATGTTCAACTGGATCAACGAAGCGTTGCATGCTAATCCTGGTTACCTATATTTGTATCATAAAATGATGCAAGCTAAATGGCGTCAATACATTGAATGTACGAGCATGCGAGGGGAAATCTAAAACAAGACATAAGCTACAACTGGAACTGAAGACACTTATTTTGTCTCAACTCAACTCAACGTTCAAGACTTGACTCTTTGCTCTACTTTGAATTTGAATTTATGGATTCAAGGTTATGATTCATGTTTATGGATAATTACTAGATGTATAGAAGTCATTTAGAGTAGTTAGAATTGATAGGAAGTGATAGTACACTTTAGTAGAACTTAAACGGGCTAAATGACGAAAAACAGGTGGGGGCAGACGTCCCGGGTGCATTGCTGGCGCGGGGAGCCAGCCCCTTAAGTTCAGAGGCGGCTTTTTGGTGAACTGTTGGTGCGCCGCCCCAACCCCTCTGCCATGCCAGACCCACCCCAGGAAACGAATTATTCAACTCATTTTTTTATCTTAATTCGATTAAATTCGATTCTTTTTCTGAATTTCTCTCTAGATTCAAATATCCAAAACATGTACACAAGAATCTACTTAAAACCAACTTCTAAAAATTGCCACGATTATCTCAAGAAACTCATCAATCACATCTTAATTCAAGAACGAAAGTATATTCATGAACACAAATCAAAAACATCAAACCTTCAACTTTTAAGGATGAAATTACGCTGAAATTAACATGATTGGCGTGTGGGTGAAAAAACCCAATGCTATGTGAACTCACATACCTCTTTAGGGATCAACCCTTGGCGAAATCCGCAACTAAATCCTCAAGAAGTCGACGAATCTTGACCTTTTTCCTCTTTTCTCCTCTTTTCTCCTCTTTTCTCATCTTTTCTCTTCCTGAACTCTTTTCTAAAAACCCTAGCGTGAATTGTGATTGGGTAAACTGAACCAATAGTTTAGACCCCTAATTAATTACTAAAAACAAATAAAAACTGATAGGGTAAGAAAAAGCCTAAAATAAACTCTTAAATCCGTGTAACTTTCCTTAAATGGATAGCCTGACTTCAAACGAGCATATCTCTCTCATACGAGCTCGAAATTTTGCAAACTTGATGGCGTTGGAAAGAGGATTCCAAGACCTTTCATTTGATACCTTGTAACCCACCTAACTCATTATGTACTAAGAGTTATGTTCGTTTGTTGTTGACCAAAAACTTAAACTTAGCATAACTTGCCAAGTTTCTCAGATTTGCTATTTCCATATTTGATTCTTTCTATTTTTAGCTATTTCAAATAGCAATGTGTTACAATTTCTCCCACTTGGGAACATTCGTCCTCAAATGAGATTACTCTAAGTGGACTAAGGGTGTAACATCTAATATTCAGCTCAAACACCTAACAAGCAAAATGTAAATATAACATGCCAACTTAAAACAAATGCCAAGAAAAGGATTAGTACCTTAATTTGGAATTCTCCGAATTCGAAGAGATGTGGGTACCTTTTTTTCATATCCTCCTCAGCTTCCTAAATAGCTTCCTCAACAAATTGATTCCTCCATAGAACTTTGATTGTTGCTACCTCATTGGTTCTCAACTTGCAAATCTGATGATCTTGAATCTGAACAAGAATCTCCTCATAAGATAAGTTATCCTTAATACCAATATCTTCAGTAGGTATGATAAGTGAAGGATTTCACATGCACTTCTTCAACATGGAAATGTGAAACACTGGATGAAATGTTGTTAACTCTTGCGGTAGCTTCAACTCATAAACTACATTACCAATCCTCTTAGATATCTTTAAGGACCAATATATCGGAGACTAAGATTCCCCTTCTTACCAAATCTCATAACAACCTTCATGGGTGAGGTGAAACCTTCAAGTTTACCCAATCATCCACTTCAAACTCTGAGTCTTTCCTTTTAACATCAATGTAGGATTTATGATGACTCTTGAATAAACTTCACTTTCTCCATAGCTTGATGAACTAAGTTTGGTCTTATCAACCCAGCTTCACCAACCTCAAACCATCCAATAGGAGATCTACATCTTGTCCCATAAAAAGCTTCATAAGAAGCCATCTGGATGCTAGAATGATAACTATTATGGTAAGAAAACTCTATGAGAGGTAGGTGATCATCCCAATTACCTTTGAAATCAATCACACAAGCACTCAACATATCTTCTAAAGTCTGAATAGTGCACTCTGCTTGACCATTTGTCTGTGAATGAAAAGCAGTACTCAAGTTCACCTTTGAACCCAAACTTTTCTGGAATGACTTCCAAAATTGTGCAGTAAATTATGCACCTCTATCTGAAATAATGAAGATCGGAACTCCATGAGGTTTGACTACCTCTTGAATATATAACTTAACATAATCTTCTGTTGAATGGGTAGTCTTTACTAGTAAGAAATTGGTTGATTTCGTCATTCGATCTACAATCACCCAAGTTTCCTGCGAGACCGTGGTAAACCTGTAATAAAATCTATATTGATCATCTCCTACTTCCATTCCAGAAGTTCTATATTTTGGTTCATACCACTGGGGCTCTGGAGCTCTACCTTGACTTGTTGGTAATTCGAACATTTAGCAATGACCTCCACAATGCCTTTCTTCATACTACTCCACCAATAAACCTCTCTCAAGTCACGATACATTTTTGTGGAACCTGGATGGATAGAATATCTGGAGCTATGAGCTTCCTCCATGATCCTCTCTTGGAGTTCATCTACCTTTGGTACACACAATCTACCTTGATACCACAATACACCATCTATTTTTTGTTCAAAAGCCATCACTTTTTGCTTATGAACATTTGTATTTAATTCAAGCAAAATAGGATCTTGGTCTTGCTTCTCTTTCACTTCAGACACTAACGATGATTCAGCTTTATCCATCACCACCACTCCTCTTTCATTCGAATCCATTAAACGAACTCCCAATCACGCAAGTTTGTGCATATCTTTAGCTAACTCTTTCTAGCCTTCCTTAATATAGGAAGCACTTCCCATAGACAACCTGCTCAAGGCATCAACAACAACATTAACCTTACATGGGTGATACAGAATACTCATGTCATAATTCTAGAGTAATTCCAACCACCTCATCTGTTTGAGATTAAGCTCTTTCTGACTAAATACATACTGAAGATTCTTGTGATCAGTGAACACACCCACATGAACACCATAAAGATAATGACGTCATATTTTCAAAAGCAAATACTACAGCAGCCAACTCTAGATCATGGATTAGGTAATTCTTCACGTGAATTTTAAGCTGTTTGGAGGCATAAGCTACAACTTTGCCATTTTACATCAATACACAACCCAATCCAACTCTGGACACATCACAATATACCATAAAGCCTTGCATTCCCTCTGGTAAGTTCAATACTAGGGCGGTAATCAACCCTTTTTTCAATTCTTGTAAGCCTTTCTCACAAGCTTCAGACCATTGAAACTTAATTATTTTCTGAGTCAACTTGGCCAAAGGAGATGAAATAAAAGAGAAACCCTCAACGAACCTTCTATAATATCCAGCCATTCCCAAGAAACTTCTAATGTCAGTGGAAGACGTGGGTCTAGACCATTCTGTATTGCCTCTATTTTTTGAGTGTCAACTCAAATTCCATCACGGAAACAATGTGACCTAGGAAAGCCAAAGACTCAAGCCAGAACTCACACACAGAGAACTTAGCATACAAATCTTTATCCTTTAGAGTTTGGAGAACTACTCTGAGATGACTAGCATGATCTTTCGCATTCCTCGAATAGATTAAAATGTCATCAATGAATACGATAACAAACATATCTAAATAAGGCTTGAATACTCTATTCATAAGGTCTATGAACGTTGCAGGAGCACTGGTCAAACCAAAAGACATAACTAGGAACTCATAATGACCATAACGGGTCCTGAAAGTTGTCTTAGGGATATCACTTTATTTTACTTTCAATTGATGATAGCCAGATCTGAGGTCTATCTTAGAAAAACAAGTGGCACCCTGAAGCTGATTGAAAAGATCATCAATTCTCGAAAGAGAATACTTATTCTCAATAGTAACCTTATTCAACTGATTGTAATCTATACACATTCTAAGAGAACCATCTTTCTTCCTTACAAAAAAAACCGGAGTGCCCCAAAGTGAGACACGTGATCGAATAAAACCTTTCTCAAGAAGATCCTTCAACTGCTCTTTTAACTCTTTCAACTCTGTTGATGCCATTCTATATGGCGGAATAGATATATGGTGAGTATCGGGAAGAATATCTATACCGAATTATATTTCTCTCTTAGGAGGGACTCTAAGAAGATCATTTGGAAAGACTTCTGGAAACTCTTTTACTATTGGAACTGACTGAATAGAAGGTGTCTCAACACTAAAGTCATTAACTCAAACTAAGTGACAGACACACCCCTTAGAAATTAACTTTCTCATCTTATGGTACGAAATAAAATGACCCTTAGGCACTGTTGAACTACTCATCCACTCTATAACTGGCTCACTAGGAAACTGAAACTTAACAACTCAAGTTCTACAATCGACTGAGGCATAACATGTATGAAGCCGGTCCATACCTAAAATGACATCAAAATCTATCATGTCTAACTCAACTAAATCAGTCATGGTGCTCTTGTGATTGATGGAAATGCTACAATCTTGATAGACTCTCTTAGCTAGAATAGACTCACCAACATGTGTAGAAACACTAAAGGGATCAAAAAGTTGCCCTAGAAGAATATCAAAATTCATGGCAATATAAATAGTCACAAAAGATAGATTCGCACCTAGATCTAGTAAAGTTTGAAGGATTCCTCCTTAAGAACTCACGGATCCTAGAAGTATCAGCCACTTCCTGACGATTCTCTCTTTGCTGCCCAGCTTGGTTGGTCACAACTTGGCTCAAAATTTGAATAGTTTCACGGAACTCAGCATTAGTAACCTCTCCTTGGAGTTGCACTTCTGGTGAATTAGGTACCCCTTGATCCTCAATATTCCTTCTAGCAGGACGACCTCATATAGATCTTGGTGGAGGCATGATCTGAAAGAAACGCATAAGCACGAGTTAGAAGGAAACTTTATAGAGATTAAGTCTATCACACAAAATGAATATGAAAGAAGTGAGATAGTTCCTAAATGTTGCAGCCTCCTAATTATAGATAAGGTGTGCTTCACACCGATAACTAGGACTCTATAGACACGACTTCATAGACTCTCGAACTCTGCGCTTTGATACCAAGTTTGTCACTCCTCGAGAGTACACTTTGGGCAGGAGTGGCACTCGAGAACCATTATTGGCCCCAAGCGAACCCTTGTCCTGGCTAACTACTAAGAGGAAGACTTTACTCAACAAAGATAAATCTATGAAATATACTAGAATGTTATAAAAGAAAACATTCAAATGGACATAAAGACAACTCAAGTCTTATAATCGAAACAACTTAAATGAATAAGACTATAAACTAATATATATGTCTATAAAGCCTCTAATACTATGAGGGATGTCGGGACAAGACCCCCAGCCATCCTAACAATTGAAATGACAAATCAATATAAAAGAGATCCTTCAGAAAGAAAGTAGGCTCACTAAATGACTCTGAAATGCTCAACTGGATCAACGAAGCGCTGGATGCTGATCCTGGTTACCTGTATCTGCATCATAAAATGATGCAGGCCAAATGGTGTCAGCACATTGAATGTACGAGCATGCGAAGGGAAATCTAAAACAAGACATAAGCTTGAACTGGAACTGAAGAAACTTGCCTTGTCTCAAATCAACTCAACTCTCAAGTCTTAAAACAATTTTAAAACAATTGTGTAAGACCTTTTGAAAGGACTCGAAGATCTCTCAAGACTTGACTCTTAGCTCTACCTTGAATTTGAATTTATGGATTCAAGGTTATGATTCATGTTTATGGATGATTTATAGATGTTTAGAAGTCATTTAGAGTAGTTAGAATCAATAGGAAGCGATAGTACACTTTAGGAGAACTTAGACGGGCTAAACAATGAAAAATGGGTAGAGGCAGACGTCCCGAGTGCATTGTTGGTACGGGGTGCTAGCCCTTAAAGTTCATAGGCTATTATTTGGCGCACTATTGGCGTACCGCTCCAACCCCTCTAATGCATCTGGGGCGCGTCGCGCTAGACCTTCCCCAGGTGTTCCTGATGAATTTTTCAACTCGTTTTTTAATCTTAATTTGATTAAATTCAATTCTTTTTCTCAATTTTTCTCTAGATTCAGATACCCAATACATGTACACAAGAATCTACTCAAAACCAACTTCTACAAATCAATATGATTATCTCAAGAAAATCATCAATCCCATTCTAATTTAAGAACGAAAGTAAATTCATGAACACAAATCAAGAATATCAAACCTTCAACTTTTAAGGATGAAATTACGCTGAAATTAACATGATTGGCGTGTGGGTGAACAAACCCAATGCTACGTGAACTCACATACCTCTTTAGGGATCAACCCTTGGTGAAATCCACAACCAAATCCTCAAGAAATCGACAAATCTTGACCTTTGTACTCTTTTTTCCTCTTTTCCCTTCTCGAACTCTGTTCTAAAAACCCTAGCGTGAATTGTAATTGCGTAAACTGAACCAATTCAGTTTAGACCCCAAATAAATTACTAAAATGAATTAAATCTGATAGGGTAAGGAAAAAACCAAAATACCCCTCTTAAATTCAGGTAGCTTTTCTTAAATGGACATCCCAACTTCAAACAGACATATCTCCCTCATACCAACTCGAAATTTAGCAAACTCGGTGGCATTGGAAAGAGGATTCAAAAACCTTTTATTTGATACCTTGTCACCCACTTAACTCATTCTATATTAAGAGTTATGTTCGTTTGAAGTTGATCCAAAACTCAAACTTAGCATAACTTGCCAAATTTTCAGATTTGGTATTTCCAAATTTGATTCTTTCTATTTTTAGCTTTTTTAAATAGCGAGGTGTTATAAAGATCATTTTCAAGTATTGTTCTCTCGTTTCAAACCTCCATTTTGAAATTGGATTTTGAGTTGATTGACTCATTTTCCAATATAATTGATGTGGAAATTATTGTTTCTGATGAGTAATTGTGAATACTTCATTATTATAAATTGTGTGGCTTTAGAAGTGATTCGGAAGGGCAAGATTCAACTCTTGGAGTGATTTATTGATTTATTTAAGGTAAGTGATATTTTAAACCTTGTATTCTAGTAGAATTTGTGTGCTTCCTTTGTTGTGTGTGTGTTGGGAGCAATGGATACGAGGTAAATGGTTTAATTGTCTACTTGATATATTTAATTGAATAACAAGGGGTTGAAATGAAAAGGGCTATGTGATGAACATGATGATGTGAATTGCTTTATTGTGACCCTCGTTGATTGATTGATGAAATGCTTGAAATCATGAATGTGGACTTGAATTGTATGATTTATTGTCTCTTTCATGTGATGTGATATTGTTTGTATCCATTGATTGTTGAACACCATGATTAGACATGTGATGACATATGATATCGAGGTCTTTGCCGGCGTGTGCTATTACGCTGAGGTCATTTTTGGCTAGTGATTTGATATAAAGCCGATGGAAAATAGTTTTTTCTAGTGATATAAAGCCACTGGAAAATGGTTACAGCTAGTGATTTGATATAAAATCGGTGTGAAATGGTTTCGATGAGTGATATTATGTCTATGAGAAATGGTTCCATCGAGAGATTGATCATTGTAACTTGATGCAGTTGATGCTTATGCATGACTTACTTGTTAATTGTGATTGATGTACTTGTTATGTGTGACTGAACTACTTGACATTAAGATTGACTAATTTAATTCGTCCGATTGTCGACTTGTGAAGATTGAACTATGGATATTGGGCCTTGTGAGCTATGTTTATAGAACTGTTAGGTTGGGTTGATTTCTGTGCAGGTTGTAGTTTGAGGAGGTTCGGTTGGAATGTAAAGGGTATTCAATTTCTAGCTAGATGTCTTGTTTATTAGGTTGCTTGATGGGTACCGTGTTGTTGGTACTCACCCCTTGCTTCTACACTAGTGTAGGTTTCGAGCAAACTCGTGTGATCTCTTTCTCTTTCTTCTGGTTTTGAGGCATGTCAAAGAATTTGAAGAGGTGGTTGTTTGTCATACATAACTAATACATGTATAACTGAAATCCACTTTACTAATATTTGCATAACTCTATTCAGCTACCAAACAACCCCTAAAGTCATTGAAATATAATATTTTAAACTTTTTTCTCATCCTATGAGTGTGCATATAGTACACCCATTTACACGTGGTTCATGACATTTATATGACACATAATAAATTGCATATTAAAAAAATAAAATAAAAAATAAAAGGCATACTTTTGCATATTCTGGAAATCTTTGAACATTATTTTCTCTATTTTTGCTCTCAAATTGAGCACCAAGTTCATGTCAAATGGGTGAAATTCTTTCTTATTTGGCTTGAATTTCATACTATTGGTTCACAAACACATACCCAACAAATCTCCATTACAATTTTAAATTTATTTTATAAATTACAAAACTCATTTGTTATTTTTGAAGCTTCACCAAGTTTATCAATAAAGTTTCGTTTTAATTTAAATTTACAATTATTACATCAAGTTATTTAAGCCCTTATTTAAGGTATGTTAAAATCTCTTCTTTTTTTTCGTATGGCACGAATCTAAAATATTGTAAATCATTAATTGAGTCATTTTTTACTATTTATTGCTAGAAAGACCCTCTATGAAGGGCATTAGGATGTCAGTTGACCTTATTTCTTGACTTTATTGAATCATTATTGTTTTTGTACTATTGTAAAGTATGTTTGATGGTTAAAGTTATTTTTCGTAGAGTTTCTTATTCCTTATGGTTAAATTATTAGTGAGCTATTGTCCTAAGAGTGAGGTTGAAATGATGAAGATTTATTATGTTGTATTTAAGGGGTTGTTAAACTATTCTTTCTCGTGACAAGTTCTTACAAAAATGTTATTTGATAATTATACTCATACTAGATTGTGTACCCTATTCCTTGAGTTATATACTTGTCAAACAATCTTGTTTCCAAACATGGTCATACTATTACCAACTTGGAGTTGTTCATATAAATCAAGTTAAGTATTTTATCTCCTTTTGAGTTCCTAAGTGATTAATTTTCTAAATTGAAGTTGAATAAAGAATTTCAAATATATTATGAGTTTTATAGGCCTATAGGGTCGTATGAATGTTGATTGAAGTCACAAGGAGATTCTTTAAACACCTTATTATGATTTTTCTAAAACATTCTCAGGTTTAAGTACTTTTCTAAAGTTGAGTTAAGTGTTCAGGCTTATTCTAAAAGCATACTAGGTTCTACGAGACATTTATATGTTATACGAATGTGATTACGAGATTATGAGAATAAGAATGTGAAATAGCCAAGATCGATAAAGTTTTGTTATAGACTATTATGTGCATTATGTATTTATATCATGGCGGGTTATGCATTACTCCGAGCTATAATCGGAGGGAAGGGGGTTTATGTTTTCAAAGGACTGTGTATATTGTACAGATGGCCACAGGTTGGCAATTATGATGACCGTTAGCTATCGGGAAAGACATTCATTGCAGGCCAGATTTCGGCAATGGAGGCTATAAGAGTTTCAATTTCAGGTAGTATCTCTACTATCCTTTTATCATAGCTATTTATGATTTCACTTTCCGCCTTACATGTCTATATATTTTTATTCGTACTGACATCTCAATGCCTGGGACGTTGCATTTTGTGTTGCAGATTCAGTAAAAGGCATTGATCAACCTTTGCAATAAGGGTATTTTGGTAAAATCCATTCTTTTTGGTGCTGGTGGTTGTTTGTAGGTTTTACATAATTGAGTTTTGTATATGATTATTTATATCTTGGTGAATTTTACTAACCATTTGAGTTGTAGTATTCGTAGAGCCTTGTGGACATACTCTATTAGGTTTCACCTTTCCGTTTGTAGCCTTATCAACTTGTTGTATATGATTTCAATTGCAGTCTTGTCGGCTGGCTAGTTCTTTATCAGTTAAGTTTACCATGTTGGTCCTTTCATTATGTCTTTGATATTGTTGTAGCATCGTCGGTCTAGCTATCTTGTTTCAGCAGGTTATTGTAGAGGCTTTGTCGACCCTCGGTGTATCATTTCCTTTATGTTTCAGTTGGTTTGCTCTGTCAAGTGAGACATTGAGTACATATCGTGCCTCTTCTAGTCTGGGAAGTGACAAACTTGGTATTAGAACAGGTCGTGTCCTAGGGAGTCCACAAGTCGTGTCTAGTAGAATCTTGCTTATAGGTGTATTGTACATCATACTGATAATCAGGAGGCTATGAGACATTTAGAGATAGTTACTAATTTTTTCTTCACTTAGATCGTGTGATAGAGTTAAGTCATAGAAAGTAACTTCTAATTCACACACTACTTAAATATCGTATAAAATTCAAGGCGACCTTTTATTAGTTCAAAAGTCCAAAGGTTAGTTTTGCCAAGGAGGCAGTTTCCAGTGTTAGTCACATGGATAACTCTATAAGATTCATGTATTCGAAGACCTTGACTAGATAATCACTTACGTTAGTCCTTCTATATATACTCAATTAAGGAGTAAGTATCTTCAATTATTTTATAAGAATGTATATGTGAAGATTTGTATATTTTTATGGCAAGGTCAAAGGAGATTATTATGTGATTAAGGTATTAACGTCAAAGATTATCAAAAAAATTGACATAAGTGAAATACTCAGAGTATCAACGAATATTATCTACTTGTCATTCGGAAGCATATGGTTACTTTTGAGATATAGAAGAATGTTACATGAATTAGCTAAATTATGTACGTATATGTATATCAAAAATGAAGTTCTTACTTAAGGTACAACATTTTAAGGGCTAAAAGAATGATTGCATTATTTTACATAAATACTAGTTATGTAGTGAATTAATTTAATGTAAGTTGATATGTGCATCTTTCATAGATTACTTGTTTATAGGTTTATATATGCTACGTGCCTTATATGTAAACTATTACTTGTCGCTTGGTGCATAAATTGCTAGTTATTTGCTATTTTTCTCTTCTATTCTGGAAATAATTTAATTTTACAATATTTGAATTATAAGTAATTTATTCATGAGAATGTACTATATCAAATAAATTACTTACATATCGCGAATTCTACACAAAAAATGTGTATGTTATATATGTCGATAAATATGTTAATATGCTATAGATTATAAACCATGATTAAGATAGCTCCATTAAATATATAGTTTTTCTTAAACATGGTTTTGTCCTAATTGAGTTTTCCTATTAAGTTTTTCAATGAGGCAGCATTCCATGCGTTTTATGAGATATATGTACACTTTTTTTCTTCACTGGGATTTTTCCCATAGGGTTTTTTCTAGACGCTAGTAAGGTTTTATTGAGGCACTTTATTTATATATGAAATTAAAGGAGTGTAATAAATACATTGAATGAGTGGGTTGTCCATTGAGTTAATGCATGAACTACTTACATTTTTGTAGGGGTATACATGGCCGGGTTGGTTCGGGTTTTCAAATATCAAACCAAACCATTTGTGTCGAATTCTTAAATTTATTGTCACGACCTAGACCGTCGTGATTGACACCCACACTAACCCTCCGGTGGGAGAACTATTATTACAACCCAACTAACAAATTTTATGAAAATTAAGGCATTTAAAGATACAGATGCAAGGTTAAAGGACAATAAAAATGGAGTCCCCATAAACTCCAAAGGTTTAAACAATTAACTAACCAACTAATGAAGAAATTCAACCCCTAGAACCTGAAAGTCATTGTACCAAACCTCTACTAACAACAAGTCTAAGAACAAGAGGAACAACCCTGAAACTAAACAAGCACCTTAAACAAATAGTCTGAGTTCGAAAAGAATGGACTTAAACAATAGAGATTCATGACAGCCTGAAAGAACTGGCTCACCCTTGAATCCGGTCACGATCAATAGTCACTTAGCTGAGGTTTATCAATAGTCGCATGAAGATGCCCTGTACTTAACAAAGAACAAGCAAGTGCAGTATCAGTACACAACCACATTGTACTGGTAGGATCACGCGGCTATTCCAACAAGTGAAACGCATGCAAGTAACCACAACATTATAAAACAGGCATATACCGAACATATACAATATTAGTCATCTTTTTAGGATCAATGCAGCATCCCACGTTCTCAATAATACACATTGGTTATCAATTTAGAGCAACATACAGTCTTCCAATATCAAACATCATTAGATATGAACGAAATCATCACAAGTAGATACACAACACAATTCAATGGTCCTTTCACGTAACCCAAATCAATAGTCCTCTCATGGAACCCACACTCAAACTGTTAGCATATGGGAACGGAGTACCCGATCTAATGTTTATGCCGAAACGTGGCAATCGATCTCATATTTATGCCGGAACATGGCAACCGATCTCATATTTATGCAGGAATGTGGCAATCGATCCTAGTGAGTGTGTCGGATCGTAACGCCTGCACATTCAACAAACCACAATCACAATCGCAATATATATTCTCACAATCATACAACAAGAGGTGATTCATGGCATACAATTATTCAATTATCCACATTTACGATTAGGGTGATCTATAATGCAACATTCGCATACATAAATGCATTATAATGAAGCAATTACAAACATATATCACACCAACATGAAATCACAATCATCACCTACCTCGAATCCAACCTTGAATCCCCTAAGGCACTTGAATCTTCCTTTCCAGATTCTTCTCGTTTGTTCGTGGTCTAAAAGCATATAATTAATGCAAGGGTCATTAAACGAGACCTAATTACCCGGATTATAATCAACATTATCAACCTAGGCCAACCCAAGATCCCAATACCCAAATTAGGGTTTTTTCCACCATTAACTTCATATCAAAATCTTGCCTTTAGCCTCAAGAATGGATAAAAATGGTCAAGAACTCGTATGCGGTTGTTCCTTAGCTCTCAAAGTTGAAAAGTGCAGAATAAAGATATTTTGAGATTTATTTACGACTTTAAGTCGCGTCGAACCCGCCACAACGGTCCTCAACCCTCTACAGCGGCTTGCACAAAACCAGTGAGCTATTTTAATAATTCCAAGACCTCCATTTCACAACACACATTTAACCAACGAGGCTCAAAAAATATCGTTCACCCTAAGATTGATTTTGAGAGTTTTACTCACCCGAATTCAATTCCGTAAATTCATACAGATTTCTTAACAACTTATCTAACCACTCATGTAATCAAAATCATAAATAAGTAACCTGATTGTTACCAGATTTCCCTACACCTTAACGACTCTAATTCCGTCCAAATCTGAACTAGGCTAGGAAATCCAAAGTTACTACTCAAAAGTTTTTTGGCCCCAATTATTTCTCCATTGGCTTTTCTATAACGACGGGAATAAATTGTTACAATAGATACCAATTTACCCATCACTCGTCCTCGAGTGACAAACTAGAAGAAAACAGCTAAAGCAAGTGGAATCGGGAGATACTAATTGGACTCAACTCATAGCACAAGTGACAATAGTAGCTAGCGAGCCCCATAAAACTGCTAATTTTCATCACACAACTTAGTCGAACCCAATTGTTAACTGCCTCAACCTTTAACTGATGGTAACCAGACCTTAAATCAATCTTAGAGAAAATCGACGCACCTTGCAATTGGTCAAAAAGGTCATCTATCTGAGGCAATGGATACTTTTTCTGAATGGTGACCCTATTCAACTGTCAGTAGTCTATATACATCATCTCTTGTTAGTGATAGTGTTACCGTTGTTGTTGCTCTAGCTCGGACCATAGAGTGAAGGAGGAAAGATACCAATTTGTATCACCCAGATACAAATTGGATTCAAGTCATAGCACGAAGGAGTAAAAAGAAGTGAGATTTTCCTAAAGTCCTATAGCCTCTCCAAGAAAACTACGGACGTCATCGTACCGTTCTGTATGACTCTAGTAGACTCATTTTGGTACAATGAGATCAACGAACCTAGCGCTCTGATACCAACTTTGTCATGATCCAGACTGTTGTGATTGGCACCCACACTAACCCTCCGGTGGCAGAACCATTACTACAACCCAACTAACAAATTTTATGAAAACTAAGACATTTAAAGACACAGAAGCAAGTTTAAATGATAAAGGTTTAAACAATTAAATAACTAACTAATGCGGAAATTCAACCCCTAGAACCTGAAAGTCATTGTACCAAAACTCTACCAACGACAAGTCTAAGAACAAGGGGAACAACCCCGAAACTAAACAAACACCTTAAACAAATAGTCTGAGTTCGAAAAGAATGGATTTAAACAAGAGAGATCCATGGCAGCCTGAAAGAATTAGCTCACCCTTGAATCCGATCATGATCAATAGTCACTTCACTGAGGTCTATCAATAGCCACCTGAAGATGCCATGTACTCAACAAAGAACAAGCAAGTGCAGTATCAGTACACAATCACAGGGTACTGGTAGGATCACGCGGTTATCCCAATAAGTGAAACACATGCAAGTAACCACAATATTATAAAACAGGCATATACCGAACATATACAATATTAGTCATCTTTTCAGGATCAATGCAGCATCTCACGTTCTCAATAATACACATTGGTTATCAATTTAAAGCAACATACAGTCTTCCAATATCAATCATCATTAGCTATGAACGTAATCATCACAAGTAGATACACAACACAATTCAATGGCCCTCTCATGGAACCCACACCCAAATTGTTAGCATATCAGAACGTGGTACCCGATCCAATATTTATGCCGAAACGTGGCAACCAATCCCATATTTATGTAAAAATATGGCAACCAATCCCATATTTATGCCGAAATGTGGCAACCGATCCCAGTTAGTATGTCAGATCGTGATAACCGCCCATTCAACAAACCACAATCACAATCACAATGTATATTCTCACAATCATACGACAAGAGGTGATTCATGGCATACAATTATTCAATTATCCTCATTTACAATTAGGTTGATCAATAATGCAACATTCGCATATATACATGCATTATAATGAAGCAATTACAAACATATATCACACAAAAATGATGTCACAACCATTACCTACCTCGAATCCAACCTTGAATCCCCTAAGGCACTTGAATCTTCCTTTTCAGATTCTTTTCGCTTATTCGTGGTCTAAAAACATACAATTAATGCAAGGATCAATAAACGTGACCTAATTAGCCGGATTATAATCAACATTATCAACCCTAGACCAACCCAAGATCCCAATACCTAAATTAGGGTTTTTTCCACCATTAACTTCAGATCAAAACCTTTCCCCAATGATAATTACCCAAGAAACTACGTTCTACGGATCAAAAAATGGATTCAGAGAGTTAAACCTTACATTTAGCCTCAAGAATGGTGAAAAATGGTCAAGAACTCGTATGTGGTCGTTCATTAGCTCTCAAAGTTGAAAAGTGTAGAATAAAGACATTTTGGGGTTTATTTACGACTTTAAGTCGGGTCGAACCCGCCACAGCGGTCCTCACCCAGCTACAGCAGCCCCGCCCTGGCGGCAGATATACCGCCCCATCTGTTTGCACGGAACCAGTGAGCTATTTTAATAATTCCAAGACCCTATTTCACAACACACATTTAACCAACAACGCTCAGAAAATACCATTCACGCTAAGATCGATTCCACGAATTCTACTCACCTGAATTCAATTTTGTAAAGTCGTACAGATTCCTTAACGACTTATCTAACCACTCATGTAATAAAAATCATAAATAAATCACCCGATTGTTACCAGATTTTTCTACACCTTAATGACTCTGATTTCGTCCAAATCTGGACTAGGCTACGAAATCCAAAGTTACTACTCAAAAGTTTTCTGACCCCAATTCTTTCCCTATTGGCTTTTCTATAACAACGGGAACAGGTTGTTACATTTATAAACCAAACCAAACCAATAAAACTCGAGTCTTTCAACCTCGAGTTTTTTTAATTTTTTTGAATTTTCTGTTAAAGTATTCCTACAAACATATAATTTACTTGTACTTCAAATATTTCTTTAGTCCTACCAAAATATAACTATCTAAGGTGTTTCTTAAGAAAATAACACAAAATATGATATGATTAACGATACTAAAATATCCAACAAGAAAATAATAATGAAATCGCGTAAAACAAATATTGCAAATTAATAAGTCATAATGAAAATGATCATAATTTAAAAGTACTAAATCATGCTAAAATAAGTTTAATAAGTATTAGTTACATGACTAAATATTAAAGAAAATTAAAATTAGATTA
>JAJOOS010033331.1:0-19870 GCA_029582725.1 Solanum chiquidenum | reverse complement strand
TACATATATATTCTTATATGTTAAGAGTATATTAGCCCAAACTTTGAGCAAATTAAAAACCAGATAATGAAATATGCACTTCAAAATAATTAGCTAGAATAGAAACAAGGAATTCCATTATTTGTATCTAAGTTCAAAGTATATATAGAATAAATATTATTCAAATAAGTAAGAATAGTTTACAAAAGACGACGTGGCCATTGATACCATTCAAAAGGAAACAATTTGTAGCGCTTCATCGATGGACGTCCTGAAAAAATATTGACAAGTTGTGCAACATCCATCTCAAAGTCATAAGAAATAATATTACGCTGAAAACCCAAATAAAATATGTGTGGAACAGTAGGATGAATCACCATGTTACTCAACTCAATGTGAGGATAGCCCTCAACTCCAAAATCCTCCGGACATTGTAGAACAGAGCTTCTTACATTTCCAACATACTTCTTAACCCATACTGCATCTCGATTACGAATATTGCTAGCAAGGTACCACACAATGACGGTTCCCTTGAATATAATATTCAATGCAAAATACAATCCACCAGCTGATGATCCAAGATAACCACAACCTATTCCTCTCTCCATATCTTAAGGCAATTTCAAATCCCAGAAAGACTTGTGGATACTATCATAAACAGTTATCTGTAATGAATTATCATACCAACAGAATACTCCATCGATGACACTAGCCGATGGTGACTTCGTAAGGGTACAAGGAAACAGTCTTATAGGTACATCAAGAACAAGACGTGCATTGCGTTGAAAAACATTGTCTAATGACTCATCGAAAGTGCCATCAATCACTGATTGAGACGACAAGAAGAAGCGTAACTCACGCTGAATCTCTGAATGTTGACAAAAGAAACCAACTAGATATGGTTTTTGGTTCCATCGTCTGCAACGTCAATCAGCAATGTACTTTTCCCAACACATTCAATTTTTTGTAGGCCACTATTCTACTTTCTACTTGTAAAATAGACTAGAATCAAAAATCAAATCAAGAATTTAGCTAAAATAGAAAGAAGGAATTAAATCATCTGTATCTAAGTTTAAAGTATATAGAATAAATATTGTTCAAATAAAGTAGGAGCCAACAGTAGACAATAGTTTTCCGTCTCCATATCTTCAGGCAATTCAAAGCCCAGAAACACTTGTGGATGATCTGTGGTATCATCAAGCCAACAGAATACTCCATCGATGAGGCGGTGCGAGACGGGGCAGGGGCGAAGCGGGTTGAGAGTACCTGCAAAAAATTTAATCCACCCTGCACAATATTTTTTTCATTTTCAACTCGCCCCGCCCGCATAGATCCGTCCCATATGAACCCGCCCTGCATAAATATTTAATATTTTTCTTTTTAGTCAAGTTTGATACTAAAATTAAAATTCATAAAAATATATTTATTTTTTCATTAAGTTATATTAATTTAATTGAAAGACTTAAAATTTTATTTTTTAGAAGTCAAATGGGAAGCATGTAAGAAATTGTATTAGTTTTGATTGAACCATTTTCATTTACTATCTTGAATATTTTAGTAACTTTAAAGAGACTATCTTAATAGATAATCCTCTGTCACTCTTATAACATGTAAAAACTTGAAATTAAATTTAAACCTGCATAAAATCGTATATAAATCCGCCCGCCCTACGTTAATTTTTTTTTAAAATCACTTCAACCTACCCCACATCCCTCTCCTCTCCGCCCTGCACAACCTTAAATGCGCACCATTCTGCATAGCCTTAAGCCCGCCTCACACCGCATCCATCCCGCCCCATAGTAATCCTTACACACATTAGTTTCAGAAGAGAAACATTCCAGGGCTATAGTGAACTGTGAATCAAAATATGGAGGTATTGCATACCTCACAAATAAATCCAACAGCTGGATTGTCATCCTCCATGCAAATTTGAATTTTAGGAAGAGCCAAAAATTGCCTTGTGACAGGATTATAAACATAATAAATGAAACTTTTTCGCATTTTGTAGGAAAGAAAACAAAACAAAACTTGACTAACGATTTGATTTGACTTGGTCTGATATTGGAAAAAAAAACTCTATTATACTTGGATAGTACATCCGAAATCAAACCAACCCGACATTTATATATAATTTTTAAATTTACTTTATATATAAAAGTATTTACTTTGATATAATTTTAAATATTTCTTATAGTTTTTCATAATTTTTAGCTTTTAATATATTATTTCTAGTTTTTGAGACTTGGAATTTTGATAGGTCCAATAAGGTTACAATCCACAGATATTAGTGACTCTAGTAAAACTCAAACCAAAAATCAATAATATGCTAACAAAAAAAATTAATTTAATACTGAATATTTATTCTTTAGTTTTACATTGGTTTAGACATTTAAAATACATAACATAATCGTAAAATCCTCGAGCAAACTGACATATCCTACTACGTCCCTCTCTTCAGCCACATCGAGTGTAGTAGCAGCAACATCTCTTGTATGATCATATGTTATCGTATAGCATGCACCCGACACATCTACATTTTCCAGAATATATTGAGAAATATACAAAATCAAACAAAAAATATGAAAAACTAAACAAAAAACGGAGTATACCACACAAACCTAAGTGTACTTCTCCCACTTTTGAGCGGTGAATAATATAACAGCAGGGTATTTACGGAAAGCAGAGTCGCTCATCTCTTCTCCGATAGAATATTATATCTCTTATAAAAGGGTTCTGCCTTTATACTTGTGGAAATTTCACTAGAATACATCAAGACAAGAGAAAACTAATTCGTGAGTGTTTATATAAATTAAGATAGGTCCAAGAAATTATTTAAGTTTTTATATATATTTTATTTTCATAAATGTTAAAAATATATTGTAATTGATTACTATTTAATAATTAATTTTTCTTTTTCAATTGAAAGTATAACATTTCTTATAATATTTTGTAAGACAAGAATAAACATATATAAATTATTGTTCGTTATGTAACAACATAAATATTTAAATCTCTCTTATTGATTATAGTTTTGAAAACTTTTTTTAACCTAATCAATTATTACATGAACTATCAAAATAATTCTAAAAGTGTTTAAAAATAAAATTAAGACTTCACTTCATTGAATATGCCAATTAGAGTATCATTTTTACTGATATAATATTTCATAATACTTTTAAGTACAAAAATCAGTATTATAATGATTAAAAGACATTCAAGGTTAAGACAATATTTTTTAAATTTAATTATTTGATAATCTAATTACTTTGAGCTTAAAATATTTAATAAAACATCTCAAAGAATTCAAGACAATCTTACAAAATCAATATTAAAACATGGTTGATTCAAATTGAAGTGAAATAGACAATTAAGAAATCAAAAGTAATTGTAAATTAAATAGTCTACTATTTTTAATTACAATAACATCAATAATGACTTTTCAAAGATATGTGCATCAATTTGTCGGTTGACACATTTCTATATTTAGTAATAATTTATATTTAAAATGTTCATTTTACTCTTATGAAATTATTTATAGTCACACAAATATTAAAAATCTGTCTTTTTTTTCTTAAATTTTAAGTCAAATAAAAATAAATTACATAAATTAAGACAAAAGACTGGAGATTTTGTGTCGCACTAAATAATAAATATATTGCATAGTAGCCAATGCACAATCTACACCTAATAAATAATGTCATCAGTGATTGCTTCTAGGAACACAATCCTTGTATACTACCATATCTCTCAATTTATAACAAATTAGGTGGCCCATAACCTATCAAATTAAAGGTCTCCGGAAGATTTATTTGCGAAATTTTTATGGAACCCTTCATAGAGAGTTGGCGGAGCAGTAAGTACAATCTCACAATATTTAGAGTCAATTTGGACATTTAGGAGCCACTTTATAGGAGTTATGCGATTTTCTCAGTTTTTTGTGGGTGTTAGCCATGAATATTTTGGTGATAGGATTTTCGGACGATTTCTTTGCGAAACCTTTACGAAACCATCCATAGGGAGTTGGGGAGCAGTACATACAGTCTTACAATTTTTAGAGCCCATTTTGAGTATTTAGGGGCTGATTTATAAGAATTGGGCGATTTTCTCAATTTTTCGTGTGTTAGCCAATGAATATTTTGGTGATATGGCTTCCGGACGATTTATTTGCAAAACCTTTACGGACCCCCCCCCCCGGGGAGTTGGGGAGAAATATGTACAATCTCACAATTTTTAGACTCCATTTAGACATTTATGGGCCAATTTACAGGAATTAGACGATTTTGTTAGTTTTTCGTATGTGTTAGCCCATGAATATTTTGGTGATATGACTTTCGAACGATTTCTTTGCGAAACCTTAACATAAATCTCCTTAGGGAGTTGAGGGAGAAATACCTACAGTCTCACAATTTTTAGAGTCCATTTTAGGCATTTAGGGGCCAATTTATCGAAATTGGGCGATTTTCTTAATTTTTCGTGTGTTAGCCCATGAATATTATGGTGATATGACTTTTGGATGATTTCTTTGGGAAAACTTTACGAAACTCTATGTAGAGAGTTGGAGGAGCAATACAAATAGTCTCACAATTTTTATAGTCCAGTTTGGACATTTAGGGGTCAATTTACAGAAATTAGACAATTTTTCAGTTTTTTTGTGCGTGTTAGCCCATAAATATTTTGGTGATATGACTTTCAAACGATTTCTTTGTGAAACCTTTACGAAACCCTCCATATGGAGTTGTGGGAGCAATACGTATACTTTCATAATTTTTATAGTCTAGTTTGGGCATTTAGGGGACAATTTACAGAAATTAGGCAATTTATCAACAAAAAAAAATTGTGTGTTACCCCATAAATATTTTGGTGATATGTCTTCCAGACAATTTCTTTGTGAAACTTTTATGGAACCCTCTGTAGGGAGTTGGGGGAGCAGTACATACAATTTTTAGTCCTTTCCCACCCTTTCTAAACCTATACCTCGACGTTTTTACACCTAATTAAGGTCACAAGAAACCCCTAGGACAAAGTTGAGTTGAAAGCTTCTTTACCAATTAAATTTTAAGATGAGATTATACTTAGGTAAACTTCAAAGGATCATATATTTCAGCATATAATGAATTATGTGGCCCATGACCTATCAAATTAAAGGTCTATGAGTCCTCTTTCCAACTCCACTTAGTTTTGTCTCATTTCAAGTTTGGAATAAGAAGTTATATCTAATTTAGTGAAGCTCTGTCGGGCAGTCGATGTTCTATATTAGACCTACAGACAGTAGAAATTTCCACGAACCGTAGACCCTTCCGTGAAGGCTTGCTGCAATTTTTGTTTCAACAACTTTATGCATGCGTTCTAGAGTTATTTTGGTCCTTTCCCAAGCTTTTTAACCCTATTGTAAGTCGTTTTTCTGTGTTTTAATTGAGTATATCATTCAACTAAGTGGTTTTCCTCTCAAAATCATCAATCTAAGCATTCAAGTATTTAGAAATTCTCTTAAAACTCACCTAGGTTTCCTCTTCTCCACCAAGAACCCTAAAACCTTCAAGTCAAAAAATTCAAGATACAAAGAGAAACTTTCCATCCAAAGGTTTTCCCAAGTTCTTCACTCTCAAAATCATCAATATAAACATTCAAGTATTTAGAAATTTCTTAAAACTCACCTAGGTTTTCTCTTCTCCATCAAGAACCCTAAAACCTTCAAATCAAAAATTCAAGATACAAAGAGAAACTTTTCATCCAAGGTTTCCCTGAGTTCTTCACCTCTAAAAACTTCATAAAAGAGTTCTTCTCTCAAGATCAAGCCCCAAGATTCCAAGCTCAAAGATTTTCATCAAGGACAATAACACACGTAAAACGGTAAATCCAGTGTTGTGGGCTCGTTTGAACTTGAAAATGTGTTCTTTTGCCCCTCAGAACAAACTTACGCCATTAATAAGGTCGTAACGGACGCCTGCAAAATTTTCGGCCAAAAACATGTCGCAATCACGTATCACCCAAAATCAATGGACTATAGCATACATAAAATAGTAAATTCGGTCTTTCCCGCTCTGTGGCTCGTTTGAACTTGAAAATGTGTATGTTTTCCCCTCTGGACCAACTCACATCATTAATAAGGTCGTAATGGATGCCCACAAAATATTTCGATCAAAAACCTGTTGGGATCACATATCACCCAAAATTCATGGACTATAGCGTAAAATGGTAAATTTGGTTTTTCTCGCTCTAGGGCTCGTTTGAACTTAAAAATGCATTTGTTTGCCCCTCGGGACTAACTCATGCCATTAATAAGGTCATATATAAAAAAAAAATGGCCAAAACCTATTGGGATCACGTATCACCCAAAATCCATGGACTATAGAACAAGTAAAGTAAAATCAGTCTTTCCCGCCTGGGGCTCGTTTGAACTAGAAAATGCGTATGTTTGCCACTTGGGACCAGCTCACACTATTAATAAGATAGTTAAGGACGCCCACAAAAAATATCAGCCAAAAATCCATTGGGATCACATGTCATCCAAAATCTATGGACTATAGCACATATAAAATGGTAAATTCGGTCTTTTCCTCTCTGGGACTTGTTTGAATGTGAAAATGCATTTGTTTGCCCCTCGGGACCAAATCACGCCATTAATAAGATCGTAATGTAAACCTACAAAAAATTTGGCCAATAACCCATCGGGATCACGTATCACCAAAAATTCATAGACTATAGCACACGTAAAATAGTAAATTTGGTCTTTCTTGTTGTGGAGCTCGTTTGAACTTGAAAATGTACACGTTTTCCCCTCAGGCCCAACTCACGTCATTAATAATGTCGTAATTGACGCCCACAAAAAATATTTGCGAAAAACTTGTCGGGATCACGTATCACCCAAAATTCATGAACTATAACACATGTAAAATAATAAATTATATCTTTCCCACTCTAGGGCTCGTTTAATCTTTAAAATACATTTGTTTGCCCTTCGGGACCAACTCACGCTATTAATAAAGTCGTAACCGACGCCTATAAAATTTATTGGCCAATAACTCATCAGGATCACAAATCACCCAAATTATATGGATTATAGCACTTGTAAAATGGTAAATTCATTCTTTCAAGCTATGAGATCATTGAACTTGCAAATGCATCTGTTTGCCCCTCGGGACAAACTCACACTATCACGGCTAAGATTCCCCAGCAGTGTGGTACATCCGACAACATCCCGGCATCTACATTAAATCCTCTTGCAAAATCACGTGGATTATCTGCAAAATGAACAAAAAAAAGTAATGAGCAAATGTGAAAAATGGCAAACAAAAATAGAAAAGTATAACTACATATACGACACGAACCTGGCTAGTTTGACCATTTCCGATCGTACCAGACAATATTACGACTGGTTGTTCCGATCTATATAGGAAGACTCGTCTCTTCTCCGACAGAATATGATATCTCTTAAAAAAGGGTTCTGCCTTTATAATTGTGGAAATTCCATTAGAATACATCAAGACAAGAAGATACTAATTCGTGAGTGTTTATATAAATTAAGAAAGGTCCAAGAAATTATTTATTTTTTTATATATTTTATTTTCATAAATTTTAAAAATATATTGTAATTGATTACTATTTAATAATTAATTTTTCTTTTTGAATTGAAAGTATAACATTTCTTATAATATTTTGTAAGACAAGAATAAACATATATAAATTATTGTACATTACGTAACAACATAAATGCTTAAATCTCTCTTATTGATTATAATTTTGGAAACTTTTTTTAACCTAATCAATTATTACATGAACTATCAAAATAATTCTAAAATTGTTTAAAAATAAAATTAAGACTTCACTTCATTGAATATGCCAATTAGAGTATCATTTGTACTGATATAATATTTCACAATACTTTTAAGTAAAAAAATCAGTATTATATTGATTACAAGGCATTCAAGGTTAAGACAATATTTTTTAAATTTAATTATTTGATAATCTAATTAGTTTGAGCTTAAAATGTTTAATAAAACATCTCAAAGAATTCAAGAGAATTTTAAAAAACCAATATTAAAACATGATTGATTCAAATTAAAATGAAATAGACAAATTAAGAAATCAAAAGTAACAGTCTACGATTTTTAATTACAATAGCATCAATAACGACATTTCAAAGATATGTGCATAATAATTAGTAAGAGATTATCAACAAACTATTAATAATTTTTTTTAATTAATAGTAACAATAAATACATACAGTAATTTTTTATTTAATTAAGTATTTTATGTTATTTTAAAGAGTTGATCACCTAATTACATTTTAAAGGTGAATTAGGACATCTAAATCTAATTATATAATACTAAAATTAACTCAAATTAATGATCTACTTAACTTATGTGATTCTAGGTAAGGGCTCTAAATTATCCAAGGTGTTAAGCATCCTTTAAGTTTCGTTAAATACAATTACCGATCAAACTTTGGTTAAATATGTGCCAAATTAAAGAATATGTTTATGTGTTACTCCTTAAAAAAGCTCATTATGTTGCTCGTATGCTTCAAAAATATCATCTGGTGTGTCGGATCTTCCATAAACCATGCACTTTTGGAAGATGTATACTGGTATGGCTTCTTTTCTCAAAGATCTGATCAGCATAAATTATAGATTTGTTATTATTTTAATTAAGTTATTGATTAATATTTATTATAAAAATTTACTTACAATTATATTATATATTATATTATAACTGTTTCAGCTGTATGAATTTATTTTTTTATTAAGTAAATTATTGATGCATAAAATTATGTTCTAAGCAAAGAGCGGAGCTAGATTTTGAGGTTTGTGGGTTCGAAATTTTAATTATTTTGAGCTATTGAGTTTTAAATTAATAATTTATACACTTGTAATGAATTTCTTATTGCAAATTTAGAGTTTGAACTAAAAAACCTACTGAACTCGTAACCAACACACCTGCTTAGCCCCTAACTTGAAAGATTAATGGTGGAGGGGAATTAAGATGTCCCGTTGTCAGCTTGACAAATGGGTCTCATGTATTTTCATTTGTCAATCAAATAATATCTCACACAAGTATGACTTGGTGTGTGAATTCCAGTTATTTCCATTTCATACCTAAGTAACTTCTATTTTGTAATAGAGTTCAATTAAAGTGGGAGAGAAGAATACTAACACAAGAAAAGCATATATACACTAAATTGTCAACACATTTATTCTACATGTTAAGACACTTTTTGATTGATCCTCAAGTTCAATAATTTATGCAATATAGAAGGTGACATAGCCATTACTTTTTGGTTATGTTCCTTTGCATGAAGCTCAGCATGAAACCTGCAAAGGGCTGCACCTGCAACTTTCCATGCAAAACCACACTTTCTGACGTCGCCTATAGCTTTCGCGTAATCATAAGTCACGCGATAAATAGCAAGTGCATCGTTATATATGTCCGTTGTACTCCTTATGCTCTCCTCCATATCCGGTCCTTCATATAACAGCTGCATGAAAATTTGAAAAATCAAGGGAGAGAAATGAACACTCATGGTGGCTTTTGGATTAAGAAAATCTATTACATCGATGAATCGTGGGAAAGGAAGGAGGAATGGGGTTGGTGAGGATTGAACCACGATTATTGTGTTGTAAACTCCCACTGATACACCTAATTGTGGTGCTCATGTTTGGTTTCTTACAAGGGAAAACGTCCAAATTTACCCATCTATTGTACGAAATATCTAGTTTTACCCTCATCTAGTACTTCAAGTCTTGCCATTAACGGAGCTCCAAATTGAACCGAGTTATCCTCAATTAAACTCAAGTAAGGATCCATGCTGGAGCTTTGTTGGGGCCAAGGGTAAATATGAAACAATTTGCTAACAACAAGGGTATGAATGACCCCAAAGTATAACAAAAGGTAACATTAAGATATTCATTGGTAGTTTTCACCTTTTCACAGTCTTAAAATGACTGTTGAAGGTTGTATATCGACCTTCGCCCTAAAAGCTAGCTTATGAGGTGGGCCGATGTGGGACTCAACAAAGAAATTTCTCAAAGATTGATAAAAGAAAGGTTTTACCTGTTTGTACTTTTTAATAACCTGGTCAGCTAAGTCATTTTTCGATTCACTGCTGGTGTTGAGTGCTTCCTTCATCTCAAATCTGTAATTTCTGTACCTTTCCTCCCATAACCTCAAACATGTCTCAGGGATTCCAACCTCAAAAGCCGAAAGTTTCTTAATTTCTGGACATACAAAATACGATACATGTCAAATGAACAACCAGTAAGCAATTGCAATATTCAATCAGTATATGGATCAAACACTTGCCTACAGCAGCTGGTTCTTCAGCTTTAAATTTCTCAACCCGGTCATAAATTTCTCCTAAGACAGAGGTAGAGTGATAACTTTCTTTCTTTTGCAAGAAATGCGGAAACTTGTCTACTTTCAACCTCCTTGGGATGTAGACCTGTGGATAGAAGCAAGAGCGGTAAGACAAGAATTTGATAACTCAACAACATTAAAAACATTAACAAAAACATATTGAGAAAGACCAAAAACACAGCTAAAGTATCCTGGTTTTTCGAGTTTCCTACTTTATAGTTCAGGTTTGGAACTCGAAAAACGGGATACTTTAGGTGTGTTTTTGACCATTAACTCAAAAATGTTCAATCAATATCAACTCTAGCTTTGGAAGTAAGAGTAGATTGTCAAATCGCTTATGGACTAGATGTGCATATTTTTCTTCAAAACATGTATAGTGAATCTGAAGTTTCCAGGCAAGCGGCATCAAACTAATAGAAAAGATTTAGGGAACAGAACAGTAGAAAACATTCGCTTAAGTATATGATTGTCACAATAAGGGCTATCAAACAGAGATTAGGTTAAAGAAAGTAACCTTATTCCCACTTTTTGGGGCGTCTATAGCGTCGTAATACAAATCAATCAACTCGAACAACTTTTCTTTCACGGACTTTGTCTCTTCATTCTCTGTGGTGTTATTTTTCCCCAATATCAGAAGTCTATCCATGAGTGCATACCAGTTAGCAGAAGCATCAGCCATGCTATAGCTGAAAGAGTAAACCAAGTGAATAAAAGCGAAACATGAGCATTTGTTTTAAAGCAGTAAAAGCCAGAGGTGGATGGAGAGTAGAAGTAACGGGTACAACTGAACCCAGTACTTTTGACACAGAATATAAATATATATGTAAGAATCACTAAAAAAAATTCCAAATAGTAACTATGAAACCATAATTTTAGAAATGCAATGGGTTCAATGGTAAGAATTCAAATGTTGAACCCATTAAATGTAAATCCTGGATCTGCCCAGCGATAAATGAGCATTTAATTCAGGATCAGGATCTATAGATATAACAGAGCTTAACCAGGTTAAATTAAAATAACTTATCAAAAAGATCGTGCCTTTCAGAAAAGATTTTCCAGTCATCCGATGTTCATTAGCTCGGGGACTTCCCGACTCCCAAAGATGAGCAACTTTTACCATTCAGATATACCGGAACTATATGTTGCACTCTTCACCGAAGAGACATGTTTCAGACAATATCAAAGAGACTATTCTAACTTTGAAAGGCAAAAAAGGGCATTCTATACGTACTTTGGCATCCTAGTTTCTAGAAATGCCTGAAAGAGTTCATGCTCCCTTTCCTCCGCAGAGAAGTTGTTGGGCTCCCTATGCAATGTCTTTGGTGTTGAATGGATTTGGCTCCACGGTCTACTTGCAGTGAAATATTTTAACAGCTGAAGCATAAAACATAACATGCGCAAATTGGACGGAACTCGTTCAGTATTTTCATTCATTCAAGAAATGAAATGACATAACAATATGTTCTTTTTTCTTTTCATTTATTGATTTTTCATTGTCATTACTAGATGGGCATGTAGGGTGCAAATGGAGGACCCAATCTGAGGTAGTTCAATCAAATCATTAAGCAAAGAAATTAGAACAATTAGCCAGTAGTAGAGATAAAGTTGACCTGGGGGTTTTGAGAGACCCAATATTTATCTCCATCAAAATCACCATTAGCAATTTCAGTGGCCGCTGATCTTGGACCTTTTGTGGAGAAAAATATTCCATATTTAGCATTTCCAACTATGTCTCCGAGGTTCTTCACAGGGACAGCAAGTAGTCTATGGATATCACCAAAATGAAGTCCAGGATTCCTATATACTAGTACCTCTCCAAATATTTGCCCATGTTCACTGCATAAAATGTCGTAGTTTTGCTTTGTAAATTTCCGCCAAAAATACAGGCTTTGCAACCTTGTCATTAGACTAATGAGCAAATGTGCAACGATGAGATAGATTCTAACAATCAATGGGTAAGTTGATGATGAGTGCATCGATGAGATAGATTCTAACTATCAGCTTTCACCAAACTACTTCAGAGTCATACTGATTTTCCACAGAGGAATATCTTTTTTAAGATAGAAAGCCGAATGGCTTAATTCATAACCTGCCCCTTAAACTTGTCCGGATATTCCATTTAGACTCTCGAACTAAGCTTTGTTTCAATTGAACACCTCAATAGAGTGTTCCAATTAGACACTTTCATTCAATTTTTTTGAATTTTTTGTGTGTGTTCTCATTCATCCATTAGATAGTCACATAAAATATGTCATTTCCTTTAATTATACACATTTGCCTAAATAGGCCATAAATCCAAGGAATTTTCTACTTGAGGTTGATGCGTATAATTAAAGGATACGACATATTTTATGTGGTTAACTAAACTATCTAATAGACAAATGAAAACACGCGCCAACGCTTTTTCAAAATTTCAATCTCAAGTGTCTAACTGAAACACTTGATTATAAGTTGACAACGTCATAACAAAAAAGTTTTTTTTGGTGAGTCGTCAGGATTGAACGATAAGGATCATATAAGATATATATAAACAGTATACTTACAGAATAACACAGACTTCGTGGGGATTTAAAGTATCAGTGGGATCAGCTGTCCCCATTAGATAGAAAGTATCAGCAATAGGAAGTCTTCCTCCTTTGAGCCCATTTCTTTCTTCCTTGGCCAGGGAAGATAAACAACACCAAAGATATGGTTCAGTGAGAGGTACTCCAGCAATTATCATACTTGTGGCAGTAGAGGCATCATCACGATCTCTATGGTTTACCGCAACTGCATGGAGACAACCAGTAAACAAAAAAGGGTCTGATTTGGTGAAGCATTCAACAGAGACTTGGAACAGAGTAATGCATATTAAGATCAATGCAGGTAAATGAATGCTTTCACTAAAACTTCAGTACCAAATCTGCCAAGATGGCATCAGAAGGTATATACGAAGTGATTTGGTTTTAGGCTATGTTGCTCGAGTTCCCGAACAATGTCAGAGGGTGTATGCCAGATCCTCCAAAGTAATGCATTTTGGAGATCCGACATCGGTGCAACGGCACTTTTGGAGGATCCGAGCAACATAGTTTCTACTTTCTAGGATTTTTTAGAAAATTGGTAACGGATTGTTCATATAAACATGTGATGCTTTCAAGAGATTATTTGAAATTTTGAGAACAAAAATGTCACCACATGCTGAAATATAATCCAGATTGCACACAAGTTTAAAGTTGTGGCGTAACAACATCTGAAGGTCAACATTTCTCCATGTACATGCTAGATTATAAACCATAAACAGCTGCAGAGAAACTTGGTTTTATTATCATTTTTTCTAAAACTAGAATTACCTTTTAGTGCTGTCACCTCATCTGAGTATAACCTTTGTGTCTCCTCCAAAGTATTACCGAGTATATCATAGAAATACTCCACGGGAACACCTCCATAGGTCAGCAGAGCAATAAGAGTTCTTGATAGATAAGTATTCCTAGGTTTAAGACTGAAAGAAGAACATAAGAGGTGTCAGCAGTTGATAGATATATACCTGA
This sequence comes from Solanum chiquidenum, assembly GCA_029582725.1. NCBI lineage: Eukaryota > Viridiplantae > Streptophyta > Magnoliopsida > Solanales > Solanaceae > Solanum > Solanum chiquidenum. The sequence continues at coordinate 6,011 of JAJOOS010033331.1, read as the reverse complement.
AATGACTGTAACTACAGAAATTTTAACAGAAAATTCTGTAAAACAAAAATAGCATGGAAGAATTCTTTTTAAAAAACAATCATTGGAAGGGAGATATGTCCATTTTTAGAGCCAGTTGTAATAGGCAAGTTGATCCTTCAATCTCCATCAAAAAATCCTAGTGGTAAACCTTGTTTTACTTTTCTTTTTTATTAGGAAACCTTTTTGCTCTTTTAATACTACAAAAATCTCACAAAATAATTCACCTCCCTCACTTGGGATCCTACTGCAACGGGTACGACAAATCAGTCCCCTAAGCAATAAAAATACAGACTCGATTTCTTTCAGTAATATTGTGGTTCTTCCAACCTAGTCTTTCCTTACTGTTATTTACTAACTACTGAAATGCATAATAACATATTTTCCATCATATATGCATATGTACTTGGAACTCTTAGTGTTTAAAAAATAAGCTAGGCTTTACTACAATATTTCTAAAATAAGACAGGAAGGGTCATGAAAGTAACATTTCAAATTTCATGGTCAAAAGAAGATCCCTACAATTAACTTTTTATCTTTCTATTAACAGAAATATTGAATTAACTAAAAAGTACCAAATACCTGGGTGTATTTATTTCCAACGAGTTAAACATTTGAGCTCTTGACAATCTTGGATCTGCCTCGACCTTGATCATTGAGGGCCTAATCTGAATTGTGCGCCGTGGCAGCTAATATTTAAGAACAGAACATTGTATCCATTAGGAAGTTGACTTAGAGAGCAGAGAAATTAAGGGGCATTTAAGATAAGGCTGCTTCAATAAGGCCATCGCACAGAAGTATGCAATTAAGTTTAAGATATTAGGCAAAGCCATTTCAGGTGGAGCAGACTATGGTTTTAGTACCTTTCTATTGACTAGGAGGGTTCCCTTTACAGCAAGACCATTGTAGAATAGACGGCACTGCATCAACAGAGGCTAAACAGACAGAGAAGAATGAAAACTAATCAGCTAAGAACCAACCTGACCATGTTAAATGATAAAAAATTGCTAATTGCAGCGGTCTGGGATTCCAAATCAATTGTTGTAAACATCAAAAACATTACCGGTTCCCCACTGTGAAATTCCGCCTCTCCCAACTCAGATGAATTCTCCCCAAGTTTGACACCATTGGTATATCTCTGAAATGGTTAGTTAAAAATTTAATGGGAGGTTCTTCAAGAGAGATGAAAGGAAACAGATACAAAGAACTGAACAATGAATCTGTCAGATACTTTTAATGAATACAAGCATGCAAGAGACAATTTCTTGTGCACCGTCTAGTGCCTACAACCAAAGAAAATCAAGGAAATAAGAAAATTCAAATGAATTTAGAAAAAATAAATATATGAACTACCAATATATTCTTCCAATTTCTGCAACTCCCTCCATTTCAATTTGTTTGTTTGGTTTTGACTTGACACGGAGTTTAAAAAAGTAAAGAAGACTTTGGAATCTTGTGATCTTAAACTAAAGATATGTAGAATGCACTAAAATGCCCTTTAATCTTATGGTCTTAAGCATGCCACGTGGAAAGTTGGAATTAAAGAGTTGAAAAAAAGAGGCATTTTTTTTAACGGACTAAAAAGGAAAGTAAGACAAACAAATTGAAACGGTGAGAGAACTATATTTCATCTGCTTGCCTGATCAAGAAGCTAGCTACTGGTCCTCAAATGTTTATGTTATTTAATTTCTCTAAGAACTTTGTAGATGAGATCACAAAAAATTTGATAGGTATTTTCAATGGCTACATGACCACATGCTGGAACAGCAAAGATATGGGAAGTTCAACAAGAAATCACTTGTTTGATTTTTTAAAGATTATTGATCCCCTCACTTAAGAATTATACTTTCTTTCATGACCTTGAGACCTTCAAGGATTTGCTTTAATTTTATTGATGTTTATGCAGTGGCTTCTGCCCAGAGATGTGAACTTGGATACTTCAAGTCAGATAAGGATGTAAAATGCCTCATTATGGACTGCATGGTTAATGAGATAAATTAGAACGATTGCGTCTTTATTCCTCAGATGAACAGCCACTGGAATTATATCCGAACATACAACAAATTTTGGAATAAAGCCGTATTATGTGCTTCTTGGGCATCTATTCTTGAAAAGAGAGCACCTACTTCATTGATTAGGTTTACTGGTTCTTAATGCAATACAAAAGCATAATCAACCTCAAGAAAATGCTTAGTGATTTAGGTTTAATCAGATTACCTCCAAGTTGGCACACTTATGCTTCACATTGAAAAAATCTTGCGGACACTTTCTTGCCAAGTCTTCTGAAATATATCCAGTCCCATCTGTGTGTATAAGTGGTTTCCCATCTTCATCATAGATAATTCGTCCACTCTTATCCTACATTTTTTTCCCAAAGGAGGAGGCAATTAAATGATAAAGAGAAGTCATTATCTTGAGACCATGGAAAGAGATGGTATATACATGGAGAAAGAAACTGCAAAGAGTATGCATGATTATATATACACATATTATATGTTCGATAAGTAATATACATGACAACATATATCTTCAATTCTGTCAATATTCACTGAATTCAGATCAACTTGAAGCTTTACTGTCGTGGATAAAGTTAGGGAGAACCTGCATTATCAGAGTAACTATGCAGTTCAGAAAGAAAGACAGAAAGTATGCAATAAATATTAAAAAGTTAAAAGAGTCCGGGAAATAGCAAACCTGGCCATGTATTTAGCCATGCTAGAGACCATGTGTACATGCATGAAATTGCACCTTGCTTCATGGACCATCTTGTCATGCAAAATGTAAGTTTCTTTTTCATAAGGATTAAGAGATTCCATTCGAACAAAGTAGCATTTGGCAGAATCGATCTTTTCCTCTTTGTCCTTTGAACTTCTCTTCTTCCCGTCATCCTTATAAACTGTTCAAATACCACAATGACACAAAACCTCATTGGCATCAAACACTTGAAAACAGAACCTCTCAGGTACTTCCACCCCTGATTTTGAGTACAATAATGAGAATGACGCTTCTATTTATTGGTAACATGAGAAGTTTCATCAAACAGCTACTTGGGAAAACAGAAGATCCACATTGACACAGGCCAAAAGAAGGCCATAAGACGGGAATTTCTTTTAATTACAAGTTGTTGTAGGTAATAAGCAAAATATTTGCCCTCTAAGTACAGTATTTTCATGTTATAGAAGACCATCAGACTTGAATGGGAGCGAATGTTGGGCCTTACGCCCAATATATCTATGATGTAGCGACACATATGTCAGATGAATCTACTATCATTCAAGAACAGACAAGATTATATATGTTCTTATATTTGTGTTAAAAGAAATATCAGCAGCACTCAAGCTCAACAATAAATGGACTTGGCCACATGCATTCCAAAATAAAATTCATAAAATGCACTGTCCATCGGCAAAACTATCTAAAATTACAGAAAGAAAGGCAAATTCTGAACTTCTTCTTATATTTCCAAGACAAGATAGGAATTTTGAAATACTTTGGCGACATATGTATAAGGTAATTACCAAAAAAGCGATAGCGCCTCAAACCAACAAGAATTCCATTCTGAACAATCTCTTCTGGACACCCTGGGGTATTTTGCTCAAACTTGACAATCAATACATTCTCATCTCCTAATGACTGTTGCAGATGGGTTCTTTCTGCTTTCAGGTAAGGACCCTGAGGAGGAGGGAAATAAAACAAGTCAAGAAATGGATATTAATGCTTAGGGTAACGTGATGAACTGTCCAAAGTGAATGAATGCTGCCCACTCCTTAATTAATATAGGCATTACAGTTATTTCTTTCGGGATCTTGTATCGGTATCAGGAGACGGCAAGCTTCAGTAGTTCTATATTCAACTTTTGATGCCTAAAAAGCTAAAGTGAATCATTCGCAGCCTAGTGCTACACAAATCAAATATTTACATAATACAATATTTACTGGAGTCCGAATTCTTGTTCAGCCAATTCAAGCACAGGAATAACTTACAAAACACTTTAAAGGCAAAAGGAGTTATCTTGAATAATTTTTAATCACAAAAAGTTTTGAACCACAAGAATAACAGACCTTAAAAGTATAGCTTCCATCCGAATGGACATGGCAATGATAAAGATGAGTCCTTCCTGAATCCCAATCAAGATACTGAAAGACACCGATACAAGGCAGTTGTTGGATTAATAGTTCAATAGTTAAGACTTAAGAGACTATTATGTGAGTACCTAGACCAAGGTATTACTAGTCTCTTATTGGTGGACACTAATGATAAAAAAATACATCAAAAGCAAAAATGGAACGACAGAAATATAAGTTCATATAGTCTTTAACTCTGGAAAAAGAGCATCAGTGGTTGGGACCAAGACCTTAAATCCGAACTAACTAAAAGATTAAAATATACTATACAAGTGTGGTAATTGAATGGAAACTCACCTGCACCCGTTTATTATGTTCACAAAGATGACCATATTTATTCCAAATATATGACTCAAAATGAGACATAGGTTGATATATCATATCCAAAATGTCACCAACATCATGGAGCATAATTACATCCTCCACCTTCCTCCTGCAACGCATACCAAATCAAATACCAACTTGTAGCAATATAGAAGTCACAAAGTAAATATTTGAATAAATGTTAAATTTACCTCCCAATGTAGTTTAGAATCAAAAAGAATTTCCTGAATTCAAGCTTACTGAGTGCCAGTAACTGTTCACTTATTCCTCGTGTGCTGGCCCTGTCTCTGAATGTAGATGGCCTAGGATCGTAATGATCTCTTTGAAAGCTAGTTGTCACTGGACTCATTGGAGGTGATGGTATTCGTGGAGCTGATGTAGGAGAATCAGATGCATCACCTACTATGTCTGCAGGCATTGGAAGACCATCATTGGTAACCTAGAATTCTTGAAAGGTTTGAGTATGTTTACATGTTGTGTTGTTCGGACTCTTCAAAAGTGTGTATCGAATACTCCAAAAGTAGTGCATTTTGGAGAATCCAACATGGGTTCAACAATTTTTGAGAGTCCGAGCAACATAGTTTACATGTAGAGTTGTAAATATGCAAAAAAAAGGAAGAAGAGATCGCAACCAATAAAAAATTTGAACAAGTTCTTCATTAAGCCTAAACTAATTCAAGCTTACTGAGTGCCAGCAACTGTTCACTTATTCCTCGTGTGCTGTCCCTGTCTCTGAATGTAGATGGCCTAGGATCGTAATGATCTCTTTGAAAGCTAGTTGTCACTGGACTCATTGGAAGTGATGGTATTCGTGGAGCTGATGTAGGAGAATCAGATGCATCACCTACTATGTCTGTAGGCATTGGAAGACCATCATTGGTAAACTAGAATTCTTGAAAGGTCTGAGTATGTTTGCATGTTGTGTTGTTCGGACTCTTCAAAAGTGTGTATCAAATACTCCAAAAGTAGTGCATTTTGGAGAATCCAACACAGGTTCAACAGTTTTTGAGAGTCCGAGCAACATAGTTTACATGTAGAGTTGTAAATATGCAAAAAAAAGGAAGAAGAGATCGCAACCAATAAAAAATTTGAACAAGTTCTTCATTAAGCCTAAACTAATTCAAGCTTACTGAGTGCCAGCAACTGTTCACTTATTCCTCGTGTGCTGTCCCTGTCTCTGAATGTAGATGGCCTAGGATCGTAATGATCTCTTTGAAAGCTAGTTGTCACTGGACTCATTGGAAGTGATGGTATTCGTGGAGCTGATGTAGGAGAATCAGATGCATCACCTACTATGTCTGTAGGCATTGGAAGACCATCATTGGTAAACTAGAATTCTTGAAAGGTCTGAGTATGTTTGCATGTTGTGTTGTTCGGACTCTTCAAAAGTGTGTATCAAATACTCCAAAAGTAGTGCATTTTGGAGAATCCAACACAGGTTCAACAGTTTTTGAGAGTCCGAGCAACATAGTTTACATGTAGAGTTGTAAATATGCAAAAAAAAGGAAGAAGAGATCGCAACCAATAAAAAATTTGAACAAGTTC
>JAJOOS010033330.1:0-15370 GCA_029582725.1 Solanum chiquidenum | reverse complement strand
TAAAGGTAAGGGTTAGTAAATTATACACACGTAGCCGGACCAAGGTGCGGAGTGAAATTCTCTAGATGCCGGACCAAGGATTTAGAGATACCTAACTTATCACTTTGCATGTGATATACTAGGAAAGGATTGCTATTACTAGGACTACAGCGTTATGAGCCTGTGGGGAACACGTATACCCTAGTTACTTCTCTCTGCTTGATAACAACTAAAATTGACTTCTGATTACTGATTACCTATTGAATCCTTACAATTGGTTTTACAAAACCCCCCTTTTAATTAATTGTTTTTTATTGGAAGTACTTTGACTAATTGGCTATAATTGTGTGTTAAAGCAAAGTCTAAACCATTTTCCCCGTGGGATCGACCCCAACCTACAAGTTGGGTCCTTTACTTGATAACGATCGCTTATGCTTCTTTAGGGAGGTGTAATTTGAGCGTATCACTTATGCACCGGGAGTGCAACAGCAAGGGGAAGTTTCTAATACCGAGTTCAGAGAGGCAATTAGAATTCTGAGTCAAGCTGTAACTAATCAGATTGGTCAGCAAAGGGGAGCTCATCATGAAAAAGCTGACACTTCTAGGATTCTTGAGTTCTTGAGGATGAATCCTCTGAGTTTCATGGGTTCGAGCACTACTGAGGATCCAGAGAACTTCATTGAGGAGCTGAAGAATATTTTTGATGTGATGCATGTGGCATATACTAAGCGGGTTGAACTAGCTACGTATCAATTGAAGGATGTTTCTAGAACTTGGTTCGACCAGTGGAAAGGGGGCAGAGCTGAGGGTGCACCACCTGCAAGTTGGGATTGTTTTGAGGAAGCTTTCTTGGGGCGTTTCTTTCCTCGAGAATTGAAAGAGGCCAAGGTACGTGAGTTCCTCACCCTTAAGCAAGATTCTTTGAGTGTGCATGAGTATGGGTTGACGTTCACCCAACTATCCCGTTATGCTCCGGAGATGGTTGCGGACATGAGGAGTAGAATGAGCTTGTTTGTTGCTGGGCTGTCTCGTTTGTCGAGTAAGGAAGGTAGGGCTGCAATACTTATCGGGGACATGGACATATCAAGGTTGATGGTTTATGTGCAGCCAGTTGAGGAAGAGAAGCTGAGGGACAAGGAAGAGTTCAGAAATAAGAAAGCTAAGACCGGTAATGAGTCCGGGAAACATAAAGGTAATGTGAACCATCCGTACTTTCAACAAAGGCAGAAGGGACCTGCTCTATCATCTTCTAGGGCACCTGCACCCAGATACAGAGGTGAATATAATGGCCAGAATTCGAAGGACTTCAAGGCTAGACCAGCACAGTCTTCAGGTAGTGTGGCACAAGGAGGTAGTTTGATTCCTGCATGTGCTAGATGTGGTAGAACCCACCCAGGGAAATGTCGTGATGGCCAGACAGGTTGTTTTAAGTGTGGACAAGAGGGTCACTTCATGAAAGAATGCCCTAAGAACAGGCAGGGTAATGGAAGTCTGGACAACAGGGCCCAATCTTCTTCAGTTGTTCCACCAGACATGACGGCACCTAGAGGAGCTACTTCTAGTACCGGCGGAGGAGCAAACTGCCTCTATGCAATCACCAGTCGCCATGAGCAAGAGAATTCTCCAAATGTTGTCACTGGTATGATCAAAGTCTTTGCTTTTGATGTGTATGCTTTGTTAGACCAGGAGCAAGTTTATCTTTTGTAACTCCTTATGTTGCAAATAAGTTTGATGTTCTTCCTAAAAGACTTTGTGAACCCTTTTGTGTTTCTACACCTGTTGGGGAGTCTATTCTAGCATAAAAAGTCTACCGTGATTGTCCTATTTCTATCAATCACAAGAGCACCATGGTTGATCTAGTTGAGTTAGATATGGTAGATTTTGATGTCATTCTGGGTATGGATTGGCTTCATGCTTGTTATGCATCAATAGATTGCAGAACTCAAGTGGTCAAGTTTCAGTTTCCGAGTGAGCCAGTCATAGAGTGGAGTAGTAGTTCAGTAATGCCTAAGGGTTGTTTCATTTCGTACCTTAAGGCGAGAAAGTTAGTGTTGAAGGGTTGTGTCTATCACTTAGTCCGAATTCATGACTCTAGTGTTGAGATACCTCCTATTCAGTCAATTCCTATAGTAATAGAGTTTCCAGAAGTTTTTCCTGATGATCTACCCGGAATTCCTCCTAAGAGAGAAATAGATTTTGGCATAGACCTCATTCCTGATACTCGTCCTATCTCTATTCCGCCATATAGAATGGCACCATCAGAGTTGAAAGAGTTGAAGAAGCAGTTCAAAGATCTCCTAGATAAGGGTTTCATTCGACCAAGTTTCTCACCTTGGGGCGCTCCGGTCTTGTTTGTGAGAAAGAAAGATGGTTCCCTTAGGATGTGTATAGATTACCGCCAATTGAACAAGGTTACCATAAAGAATAAGTACCCTCTTCCGAGGATTGATGATCTTTTTGATCAGCTTCAGGGTGCCACCTATTTTTCGAAAATTGATCTCAGATCAGGCTATCATCAATTAAGAGTAAGGGAACGTGATATTCCAAAGACAGCCTTCAGAACCAGATACGGTCATTTTGAGTTTTTGGTCATGTCTTTTGGTTTGACCAACGCACCGGCAGCTTTCATGGACCTTATGAATAGAGTCTTCAAACCTTATTTAGATATGTTTGTTATCGTCTTCATTGATGACATACTAATCTACTCAAGGAATGAAGAAGATCATGCTAGTCATCTCAGAATAGTTCTCAGACTTTCAAAGATAAGGAGTTGTATGCCAAGTTCTCTAAGTGTGAGTTTTGGCTTGAGTCTGTGGCATTCCTAGGCCACATTGTATCTGGTGATGGAATTAAAGTTGATACTCGAAAGATTGAGGCAGTGCATAATTGTCCTAGACCCACATCTCCAACTGAAATTAAGAGTTTCTTGGGTTTAGCTGGCTATTATAGAAGGTTTGTAGAGGGGTTCTCGTCTATTGCATCTCCATGTTAAAGAAGTGCATAGGCGATCCTTCATTGATCCTACCAACTGAAAGTGTTAGGATCAAGGATGACTTATCTTATGAGAAGATTCCTATTCAGATTTTAGATCGTCAAGTTCATAGATTGAGAACAAAAGAGGTAGCCTCAGTCAAGGTCCTTTGGAGGAACCAATTTGTTGAGGAAGCTACTTAGGAAGCCGAAGAGGACATGAAGAAGAGATATCCACATCAGGTGTCGGGGACGATAATCGCTAAGGGGCCTAAAATTGGAAGATTGTTTCCTATACACTTTTCTATTCCTCGTGTTCTAGCTTTTGCTTCTACCACTACTAAGAATGAGCTTTGGCATAAACGTCTAGGACATCCAAATTCTATTGTGTTGTCTCATTTGTCCAATTCTGGTTTATTGGGAAATAAAAATTAATTTTCGGTTGATTCCTTTGATTGTTCTACTTGAAAATTAGGCAAAAGTAAAACTCTTCCTTTTCCTAATTTTGGTAGTCGTGCTGCAAAGTGTTTTGATGTCATTCATAGTGATGTTTGGGCATTTCACCAGTTATTTCTCATGCTCATTTCAAGTATTTTGTGACATTTATAGATGACTATAGTCGGTTTACATGGGTGTATTTTATTCGATCTAAATTTGAAATGTTTTCATATTCAAGAAATTTTTTGCTTACGTTACGTTGAGACTCAAATGTTCACATGTATCAAAATATTAAGATCTGATTCTGGTGGAGAATATATGTCTCATGAATTCAATTATTTCTTGCTTGAGAAATGAATTGTATCACAACGCTCTTACCCATATACGCCACAACAAAATGGGGTTGCTGAGCGTAAAAATCGTCATCTTTTAGATGTCACTCGTACTTTATTGATTGAGTCCTCTGTTCCATCTAAATATTGGGTTGAAGCTTTGTCTACTGCTGTCTATTTAATTAATAGACTTCCATCTAAAGTGTTAAATCCTAAATCTCCATAGTATCGTCTTTTTCATAAGCATCCCAGCTATCGTAGTTTTCATACATTTGGTTGTGTTTGTTTTGTGCACCTGCCTCCTTTTCAACGCAATAAACTCTCTGTTCAGTCTATTAAATGTGCTTTTATGGGCTATAGTACTTCGCATAAAGGTTTTATTTTCTATGATCCAAGTTCTTACAAATTTCGTGTTTCTAGAAATGTTATTTTCTTTGAGAATCAGTATTTGTTTCCTACTCATGTTGAGACATCTTCTATTTTTCCTCTTCTTCCTACTTTTGAGGATTTGTCATTATCTTATAAGAGGTTCAAACCAGGATTTATGTATGAACGACGTCAGCCAACTTTACCCCAACCCGAAATAGATCCGCCACCTGAGACTGATCCACAACCAGAATCTGAGATTTCTTCAAGGTCTGCTCCTCTTGAGCCTTCTCGGCGATCTACTAGAGTGTCTCAAACTCCAAAACGGTATGGTTTTTCTTCTACTTTATCCATCATCTCTATTCCAACAGGTTACTCACAAGCCTCCAAGCTCGAATGTTGGCAAAAAGAAATGGAGGAGGAACTTTTGGCTCTTAAAGAAAATAGCACATGGGACATTTTTCCTTGTCCTCCAAATGTCCGTCCAATTGGATATAAATGGGTTTATTCAATTAAACTTAATTCTAATGGAACTCTTGATCGGTACAAAACTCGATTGGTGGGTCTTGGCAACAAATAGGAGTATGGTGTAAACTATGAGGAGACTTTTGCACCTGTAGCAAAAATGACTACGGTGTGAACTATCATTGCCATTGTTGCATCACAAAATTGGCCTCTTCATCAAATGGATGTCAAAAATGCTTTTCTTCATGGTGATCTAAAGAAGATATTTATATGAAACCCCCACCTAGTTTGTTCTCATCACCTACATCATATGTATGCAAGTTGAAGCAGTCTTTATATGGATTAAAACAAGCTCCAAGAGCTTGGTTTGACAAGTTTCGGTCTACTTTGATTCAATTCTCTTTTGAGCAGAGCAAATATGATTCTTCTTTATTTCTTCGAAAAACATTTACATGTTGTGTTCTTATTTTGGTGTATGTAGCTGACATTATTATCACATGAACTGATTCTTCACTAATCACTAGCCTCCAGCAGTAGCTTAAGGATTCTTTTCATATGAAAGATCTTGGTATTCTTACATACTTTTTTTGGGTTAGAAGTTCATTATAATTTTTTAGGTGTGTTCTTAAACCAACATAAATATATTCAGGACTAGGGGTGTCAAAAATGAACCCAACCATAGGTAACCGGCCCAACCCGCCCATAATTTTAAGGGTTGGGCTCAAGATAATTTGAATTGGGTTCAATCTCAACCCATTCAAGCCTAACTCATTTTAAGAGAATCCTCAATTGAGTCCAATTCAATCTCCAATTTCAACCCGTTTTAAAACTCTTTACTAAGATATATTCCTATATTAAATGTATGAATTATTATCTATTTAACATCTTTTAGGATTTATCTATCCATTTGTTACCTTTTTTTAAAAAAAAATCTTGAGCTGAAATTTGAATTGTGATTATAAAAGTTAAATATCACTATATTATAATTATTGAGATTAATAGGGTCAAATTGGGTGAGTCAAGACCCAACCCATTTTTTAGCCCATTTGAACACAACCCATTTGAGCCCAAAGTAAACTTGGGCGGGTCAAGACCCAATCCGATTTCTATTTCAACCCATTTTAATATCTCCAATTTCAACCCAACCCGCCTATTTGACACCCATACTCAGGACTTGATTGCTTTGGCTGGTCTTCAAGAATCTTTCTCTGTAAATACTCCATTGGAATTGAATGTAAAGTACTGTCGTGCGGAAGGAGATATTCTTCCTGATCCAACTTTGTATCGGCAATTAGTTGGAAGCCTAAATTATCTTACTATTACTCGGCCTGATATCTCTTTTGAAGTTCAACAAGTGAGTCAATTTATGCAGGCTCCACGCCATCTACATTTGGTGGCTGTCCGTCGCATCATTCGATATCTCTTGGGAACAGATACTCGTGGATTATTCTTTCCTAGTGGTTCTGAGATTCAGCTTAATGCATTTAGTGATTCTGATTGGGCTGGATGTCCTGATACATGTCGCTCCGTCACGGGTTGGTGCATGTTTCTTGGAGATTCCTTGATATCTTGGAAGAGCAAGAAGCAAGACTGTGTATCAAAATCTTCCACCGAATCTGAATATCGAGCAATGTCTACTGCTTTCGCTGAGATTGTTTGGCTTCGTGGTTTACTTGCAGAAATTGGATTTCTTCAATCTAATCACACTCCTCTACATGCTGACAACACAAGTGCTATTCAGATTGCTACTAATCCAGTTTATCATGAAAGGACCAAACACATTGAAGTAGACTGTCATTATATCAGAGAAGTTGTAGATAAGAGAGTCATTACTCTTCCACATGTATCCAGTGATCTTTAAATAGCTGATGTGTTTACAAAGTTTATGGCACGACAACGTCATCAGTTTCTGGTACGCAAATTGATGCTTTTTGATCCACCGACATCAATTTGAGGGGGGGATGTTAGCATGATTGGACAAATTCTAAATATTTGTACATATCTATGTTATAACTCTAAATATTTGTGTAATGATGATAGGAGATAGCATAAATTAATGTAGCATATTTTCAGAGATATTACCATTAGGAATTGCATATTTAGGGATATATAGCAGATTTTTAGGCATGTAAATTAGAATTCTTTCTATTTAATGAAAGAACTCTCATTTCAGAAAACGCATTCAGCAAAATTGACACAACGTACCTAGGCAGATATTTAATTCCTCTATTACGTGATTCTACCTCTTTTTCCTCCATTGTTTTCTTTATGAGCTCTCCATAGGCAATTTCAAAGTGAATTTTCGAGTCAAAGCTCTTGGGTAAGTGATTTTAACATTAACCGTTCATTACTCATCTATTATTTCATGATTTTAGCATTAAATCATTGATTTCGAATTCAAAATTTGGGGGTTTTCTCATGAACTTGGATTTTAGTAATTTGGACTTTTAAGAATGATTTCTAATTCGTTTTTAATATAATTTTGCGTGTGAGATTCTAAATGCTCGGGTAACATGTTTTTCTATAAAAAATCAAGAATTATTATTATCCATCGGGTTTGATTTTTTAGGACGAATTGGACCTTGTTTTCAAAAATCAGGATTATGGGTATCACTGTTCATATTCTCTTATGGGAATTTTATATTGAATCAGATTTTGCAGATTCTGAAGCTCGGCGTAAAGAAATGGCTCAAGTACCAATTTGATTTTTTCACTTCAAGGCAAGTGGACCTTTTGACTCATTTACAAAGTGTGTTAGGCCTTGTTTTATGTGTTTGTGTTATTAGGATAATATGGAATTGTGAGGGTATACATGTGAACCAAATAACGAGTAATCACCCGAATACTAGAGTCAAGCGTACGGGGTTAATTGCTTTTGTTAAACTATTGTTGTGTATTATGCCCTTGAGTAAGTGGCCTTGAACCGCTGTTATGATCCTTTATTGATGATATGTCATGATTGGTGTTGAGACTTTGATATGAGATGACACAATGTGGAATTAATCAAAAAAAGTTAAAAAAATTATTTTCCTTGTTTTATTTTGATTTGAATAGTGTATTATTTAAAATTATGGGACTCGCTTTAGCTTTTCCCTTTAGTTTTAAATCCATACATCGTTTAGTTATATCTTTACTATTTTGAATGTCGTTAATATTTATGCAAACTTTATAACTATTTTTGGTAAAAAAACAATTATCAATAAAAGAAATACTTGTTATAAAAATAAGCTCAAAACAATATAATAATAAATAGAAAAAGACAAAATATGGAGATGAAGAAGATGACTTTTCTTCTATTCAAGCGTGTCATCCAAATAGTGAGTGATATCTCTATTTACAGTGTTGAAATATCACTCTCAAAGGTCACAAATTAGTAGATACATAATTATCCAAAGGGTTCTTATCACCTTGGAAACATGTATAAATGAATACAATTAAGTCTTGAATATATATAAAGGACAATCCACACAATTCAATTGATTTATAACACTCCCCCTTGGATGTCCATAGATAATGTGCCTCGTTAAAACCTTACTAGAAAAAATCCTGTGGAAAAAAATTCTAGTGAAGTTAAAAGAGTACACATATCTTTCGATACACATTATTTGTTGCGTCATTAAAAACCTTGCCAGAAAATCAGTGGGACAAAACCTCAGTCAAAGAAAAAAGAGTGCAACGCGTATTATACTCCCCCTGATTGAAACATCACTTAATTTCTTCCGATGTTGTCATCCAATCTTATACACCAGCATCTTAAATATTGATATTGACAGTGTCTTTTTGATCAAGTCACATTCACGAAGATGTTGCATCGTTGAACTCATCCTGATATATCATTTTCTGATTTCATGGATATGACGAGGCTCTGAGCTTAGCCGAATACATTATTGAATATCATTCTATTCATCATGACCTCGTTTTTGCAAGTAAATTGCTCATTCAACTAGTTCACAACAATAATCATCTTGTGGACACTTTTATTTGCAGTTGATTATCTTCGTACATTGTGGTTGATATATTCTTTTTCAAAAGAAAAACCACACATTTCTTGAATATGGTGTGTCATTGATCTCAACCAGACGCACTCTCAACTTGCTTCATGGATGGCTATTATTTTTGCATGGGAGCTACAAACGTTTGCTTCATTGATTGCCAAGATATTATTGTGCCTCAACATGTAAATAAATAGTGTGTTTAAGACCGAGCTTTATGTGTATCAGATAAATATTCTGCATCTATGTAACCAATCATTTTTGACTTGGATTCCTCGAAATAGAATAAACTCATGTCTATGGTCCTTCGAGGATATTCAAGTATGTGCTTAACACCATTTCAATGTCCTTTTGTTGGGGAGGAACTGAATCTTGCCAATAAATTTACTGAAAAATAGATATATGGTCGAGTATTGTTAGCAAGATGCATTAGTGCCTTAATTGCACTAAGATATGGAGTTTCATCATCAAGAAGCTCTTCATCCTTCTTTTGAGATCAAAATGAATCTTTATTTATGTCAAGCGATCTCATAATCATTGGGGTACTCAATGAATGTGATTTATCCATATAAAATCGCATCAAAACTTTTCTGTGTCTGTTGATTGATGGACAAATATTTCATTCGTCAAATTCTCAATCTGTAGGTCAAGATTTGTTTTTGTCTTACCAGGATCTTTTCATTTTAGATTCCCTTCTCCAACACTCAATAACTTTTAAAAGCTCTTTAAGAGTGTTAATAATGTTCAAGTCATCAACATACACAACTATTATAACAAATTCAGATCCTGACCTTTTCATAAAAATGAAAGGACAATTAGGGTCATTCTTTCTGTACCATTTTCTTCCTCGATTATTTCAATCCATATAAGGATTCTTGAAGCTTTGTTGAAAAAGTTTCTTTCAAAATTTTATATGCTTCAGACACCTTGATTGCTTCAAGGATTTTCATATAACCTTCAATATTTTCTAGATAGACATGATAATTATCCATTATATGCATTCAAGTTTTCATATATTTCCAGATCAAAACAAATCTCATTGCATCCATCATAGGTGAAAACGTCTCCAATAATGTCAGGATTTTTGCGACAAATCTTTATGCCCCAAGGCACAAGCCGTACTTGATATCTTACGGTTATACCATCGCATAATAATTTATTTGTACCCCAATAACATTATACCTTGATTTATGGACTATTAGTCCAAAAAGTCACTTTTCTAAGTGAAACAAAATATACTTGAATTATGCATTTTACTTGCATTGGCCAATCATTTATCTATCCACACTATATTACAAATTTGAATTCAAGATCCTCGTCATAATTTATATGATTGAGCGCTACTTCATATCAAATATACCGTCGACGGTTATTTGATATCGATTCCAATATGACATAACTTATCGAGATCTCTTCTTTTTTCAGGTATCTGAACCTTTTCCAAGGTTTTATGAAGTGTTATGTCGTGGTGCTCTCTTATAGCACTTACCTCATTATCATGACCATATTGATCATTTGCGCCTCTCCTTCAAGGAATTTTACAGTTGGAATCGATTGGCCTATTACGGATCAGGTGTATCATAGACTCTGTTCTTCAAGGACTTCTCATTGAAGCATTTGCAGTTGAATTATATCATAGAGTCAGTAAATTCATCTGGCAATTAATTTGCAACATTATGCAAATGAATTATCTCTTGAACTTCAAGTTCCTATTTTTTAAACGAGGATCTGGATAATTCATAATTCATCTCATAATTTTCAACTGCAAATCATCTCTCCCCCTAAAGTTAGAAAATCTAACATTCACCCCAACTTCATTTGGGAATCCATTTTGTGCGTGGTGGAGCAATTAAATAAGATACCGCACATTCAAACTTTAGATGGAAATTATTTGATTCTTCACCCTGAACCAATTATGATGGGAAAACCTTGTTGGCTTGATGCATAAATATACTGCTACATGTTAAAAAACTCATCTTACCAAATATTATTTGGGAGTTTTGTTCTCATACTCATGGTTTAGCTATACTTGGAGGCAAACAATTTCTTTTAAACCAACCAACAATATAATTTCATAGTTTTGAATTGTGCTCTAAATTTAACAATTCGAGCAAACAACCTTAC
Source organism: Solanum chiquidenum (assembly GCA_029582725.1). Lineage (NCBI taxonomy): Eukaryota > Viridiplantae > Streptophyta > Magnoliopsida > Solanales > Solanaceae > Solanum > Solanum chiquidenum. The sequence goes on along the minus strand of JAJOOS010033330.1, from coordinate 4,704 downwards.
AAAAATCAATTTGTAAGTTGACAATAAAGTACATGTGACCATCTCATAGATGCATCTATCATATAGTTGCAAATAGTCCACATGATCGGTGAACGGGACCATATTCACCTTTTTATATATTCCAAATAATTCCAGGGAATACAATCCCAACCTTAGCTGGTACAGTGATAATTTTATCATGAGAATAAGCAACACAAGAGAATTCTTGAAGAATGTTTTATTTCTTCAATATATAATTATGTGAATTGTCAATTATTTTTGCATCATATTTTAATCGAAATGGCCAACCGATCATGCCAACTGATCTTTATTCCAGTACACTTATAGTTTACTTTTGCATGTGATTTCATCAGCATGTCCATGTTTGTGTGCAACAAACAAGAGGAAAAATGGGGTAATCTTTTACATAAATATTTATAACCTGCTTCGGTTGTAGTAATCTGAAGATAATAAGTCTTTTCATAATTTATAGTCTCAACTCTCAATATTTCTTTTCAATTCATCCGAAACTTAAAAAGTTTCTTTTGAGACTTACTACAACCCCAATATTATTCCACTGACAATAACACAACTCGTTAGAGCTTGTAATTAATTTTTGTGTACTATCACATATTTCATGACACCATCCATATGGTGAGTATCTCCTTCAAGGAGAAAATTATATTATTATTGTCATGGTCAAAATTATTACGAGCAAGCCATGTTTCTCGTTTTACTTTTATTGTACCATAGGTACACAACTAATGACAAATTTGTATTGCCACACAATAATATTATTTTGGTCATGGTCACACCCTTTATAGGCAAGAATTACTTCTTTCTTTTTCCCTTTCGGTAGTTCACAATAAACACATCATAATATTTACGACGTATAAACCTACAATACCATAGACCATTTCTGCCAAATAAAATTTATTTATTTCTCTCAAACCTCCTGTAGAGGTGAGTTATGGCATATTTCCAACCATACATGAATATGTTCTTATTCATATTTTTTCCTTCATATTTTGACATATTCACTTTCAAGAATTTATCATATTTCCATGACACACCTCAACATTACTTTGAAAGATAAAGAACACCATCACTTTACAATGAAAGCACCATCACTTTACATTCTTTCTTTTGACGGAGGATTTATAAACTTATCAAATTAAGTTGCACGATAACCGCGTGTTCAATGACCTTCATACCATTTTGATGATTAAATTATTTTCACAATTTGAAGAACTCATATTATTCTTCTTTTCATAATTGTCACAATGATGACTAATATAATTCTGTCCTTTCACGCCTTTATTCATATATTTAATCACTTGTAGTCTTTCAAGCTTATTATTCATTGCTACCACGTTCATACGATAGAATGGAGCAATTGGGTGGATTTCAAACTTATCATATACTGCTACCACATTCACTTTAGGGAATGGAGCAAATTCAATGGGATGAATTTCAAGACTTTTCAACAAAAATATATTATTTTTGCCTTCATCATCATTTTATCATCACTATGTTGCTTTGAGACTCAAAATCAATGTCTTATCCATATAAGGTACGTTAGGCCATAATTCTATGAGATCTAACACAATACCTTATCATCATGGTGCATCAAAACTCAAATTGATGTATTACCCTCTAGGTGCAATAGAACTTGAATCTATCGTCTTACCCTTGATCATTAACATCATAGTCTAAAGTGCTTTAAGACTTACCCCAGAGCCTCTTAAATTTGCTCTTAATAAATGTCAATTGAATCTCTGTAATTTTGTGCACCACTTCAACAATACAATTAGTGCAACTAAATTTGAAAATATAAATCATTAAAAAGAGAATTTGATTATTCAAATATATGTAACGACAAAGTTATTCAACTCCAATTCTGAATTATAGAAGCATGATGATAAATAACTTGGATGCATCTTTGAACAAACCAATCTTGTCCCCCTTTTTTTCTTTAGTAGACGAGGTGACAAATTATGTTGTCTCTCCTGCATGGAATCAAATCATATTGTAGGTGTCAATCTCAGTGAGGGATAAATTATGCAACAGAGGGATAAATTTCTGAGAGAATTATAAATTAAGGGACTGATAACGTGTTATAAAAATAAGCTCAAAATAATATAATAATAAAGAGAATAAGACAAAATATGGAGATGAAGAAGAGGACTTTTCTTCTATTCAAGTGTGTCATCCAAATGGTGAGTGATATCTCTATTTATAGTGTTGAGATATCACTCCCAAACTAGTAGATACATAGTTATCCAAAGGGTTTTTATCACCTTGGAAACATTTATACATGAATACAATTAAGTTCTGAATATATCTAAAGGACAATCCACACAATTCAATGGATTTATAACAATACTTTAATTATGGACATTCTAATGAGTCTCTTCACATTAGACCAAGCACGAAACTAAACTAGGACAATTAACTATGTACAATATTTATTATTGTCGAGTATAATATAAATGTACTAAAAATTAGTTCAATACAGAGTGTTTACTCAAGATTTTTTTCTTTAAAAAAATAATATACCGAGTGTTTAAGTAAAAATAAATACTACTCAAACAAATACCACATCGATCAACTATATATTAGTTTCCGAATATTTTAACCGAGGAAATGCACTAGTAGTTACCACAATGTGGTATCATGAAACAACACCCAACAAGGGTGTGTTTGCCAAAAAATTGGATATATTCACACCCACAATGGGTGTGTTGGCATCTTAGTTGCGCGGACTCTTCACTTTTGATGCCGCACCCGTGTCGGATTCTCCAAAAATACACTACTATTGGCGAATCCGACACGCACCCATTGACATTTCTGAAGAGTCTGAGCAATATAGGTTGTTGGCATTTTTTAAAAATTGGTTATCAAGAATTGAAAATTTCATGGTGGCACACTCAAAGTGCACATCCACCATGGGTGGCCTAATTATTTTAAATCATGGGCCGATTAAATTTGAATATCCTTAGAACGGATAATAACATAGATGGACACGTAATAGAGCAAATGAATATAGGAGAAAAAGGACTTGAGAATAGTTGAGCTAACAATAAAGATAGATGGGGCATGGGAGGTTTTGTAAAGTTTATACGTATTCATTCGCGTAAAGTTCATATATACGGAGAAAATACTTATTCTTTATAGTATGATATTTTTGGTGTTTAGTCTTCTTAGGTATTGTTATGAATCAACCCCGGTCCGACATAAACTTTGACGTCACAAAATCAGTTATTGGGCCAAAAAAGTTGATTTGGATCCAGGCCCAATTAGCGAAGAATTTAAAAGAAAGAGAAGTTAGAAAGAGAGGTTATCCGTATTATGAAGAAATCGTCTTGTGTCTCTCATCTTCTTTCTAGAGTCTTAACTTCTTGTGACATCTTGCAATTTGAAATAGCTATGAAGAAGCTTGTAATTGGAAATAGTCATTTTTGGAAAGAATTCAAATCTGGAAATTTAGTTATGGGGAAAAAGTGAGTTTTTGGCCAACTTCTCACGGTCATAACTCCTAGCTCAGGATGATTGAGGTGTATTTCCAGTTATTTTTGCAAAGCTCTTGGAATGATCTTTCCAACGCCGCCGAGTTTGCTCGATTCCGAGTTCGTATGAGTGAGTTATGCCCTTTGGAAGTTGGGTTGTTGACATAGGGCAGTTTAATCCAAATTTTTTTAGGGTAGTTTGGTCTTTTCCCTAACCTTTTCTTTTGGTTATATTAACGGTTTAGACTGATTTTAAATCAGTTTTCCTTTTTAAAAAGTGAGATTTAGGGTTGTGAGTTAAGAGAGAAAGAAGAGGAGAAAGAGAAGAAGAAGCAAGGTTCGTCAAGATCGTCGTGGTTTTTGTCGGGGGTGATCCCTATTAAGGTATGTGAGATCATAGTGTTGGGATGGTTCATTCGCCCACACGCCAAACTCGTTTTAATTTCAAGAAAAAAAGATTGGTTGTGGTTGTTGAAATCTTGTGGTTGTGTCGAAGTTTCTTGTTGGTTTGGTGCATGTTTCCGGTTGTGATTTTGAGTTGAATCTATTGTATGACAAAAGGTTTTATTATTCTAAGTGTTTGGAGCTGGAACCTTTGAAGTTAAGAGGGTTTAGAGTTGGAAAAATGAAGGAGAAAAGTCGGGAAACTTGCATGAAACAAGTCTGCGTCGCGGACTTGTTCCCCCTGTGAACAAAAATATGCTCCGCGTTGCGGACAAAACGCAGACTCCACTGTTTCAAAATTAATTTTCGTGAGCATTTATTTAGGAGCATCTCCGCGTCGTGGACTTGTTCCAAGACAGTGTTTTCATAAAGTTTCTCAAGTTTAGCTAATCGAAACTATTCTTAAACATCAAAAGACCTTTCCTATCACAAATCATGAACATTGAATCCATAATTCAATGCAAGGAAAAGTTAGGATCAAAGTCAAGAGAAGTTGAGAAGCAAGTCGAAGCAAGTTTTTAAAGTTTTTCAAGAGTCTTTATTGAACGTTTTAACTTCGTTTTAAGGCTCAAGTTCAAGTTAAGCCAAGAGTATAAAGTTGAGTTCATTTCTAAAAAGTTATTAGGGAACTAAGTATTCCCAAAGAAGTTTATAAATGTTTTTTTTTACATTTCAGTAAGAAAGGAACTATGTTTTCCAAGAGAGCCTTTGGGCTAAGCTTTGAGCAATTATCTCAAACTAAAGAAAGATGTGTTTAAAACACTTATGAGCT